>RJWH01005892.1:0-65853 GCA_004363575.1 Solenodon paradoxus
TATTACAGTTTCATAGTGCGTTCATCTGATTATTCGTGGTAGGAGAACGTGAAACTTCTTTGCTTTTGGGGTCGCTAAAGATCGCAGTCCAACTGAGCACAGGGATACCAAGCCACTTTTTCTAGGTCGCTGAGGCAGTCACAGGAGGGGTGGGGCTGGACTCTAACATCCCGACTCCCTAACCGGTGCTCTGGATGACGGGAGCGGCGCGGGGTTAGGGACGCTGACTTCCCTCTTACGAAGTTCTCATTTGGTGCTTCGCGACGGGCCAGCAGTAGGGTTGCTGGTTGAGAGAGATGATGTCTGTCTTCTGGGGGTGTCCAGTGGATAGCTTTTCCCTAAGTTTCTGGATGCAACCCCAACTAGCAAAAGCGCTTCGTCCCTTTGCGCCAGGGACGCTGACCCAGAGGTCACTTAAGTGTTTGCGCTCGGCACTTAGCGCAGAGGCCCCACCTTCCCTTCCCCCTATCTTCGCTCCGACTGCCCAGCCTCGGGTACCGCCCCTTCCCCACCGGACCCGGGAGGGTCCTCGGCTCCGATGGAGGCCGGCGATGCTCCGCGCTGGACACGGCGCGGGAAGAGCCGGGGGAGAAGGCGCGCCAGCCGCGGGGAACTGGCCTCCTGGGTCAGCCGCGCGCCCCAGCCCGGCCGGTCCGCCTCGCGGCCCACGTCCCGCCACGCCGGGAAGTCTGCGGAAAGTTTTGCAGTTGCTCCCCCGCCCTCGCCGGCCGGGAGCCGTGACGCAGCGTCTGGGGCTCCGGGCCCCGACGGGGACCGGCGGGAAAGCGGGCGGGGGTGTGGGGAGCTCTGGGGAGCAGGCAGGGGGAGGAAGAGCGCGGGCCGGGCCCCCGCGACCCCGTGCACCCCTTTCCTGCCGGCGTCTGTCCCCGCGGCGCGCTCTCCGGCGGGTCCCCAGCCTCGCGCCCGCCGCGCCCCCTCCCTTCCCCTCCCACGCTGCCCGCTTCCCTTCCCCTCTGCCCTTCAAGCCCTCCTCCCGGGTCCGCGCTCCTCCCTCCGCCCGGCCTGCCTCCTTCCCTCCTCCTCTCCTCCTCTCCCCGGGAGGCATCACTTCGTCCCGACCCGGAGGAGGACGCGAGCCCCGCGCGGGCGGTCGACACAGCCAGGCGCCCGGGCTGCCACCGCGCGCTGCGCCCGTGCGCCCTCGGTCTCCGCATCCCTGCGCGCCGCGCCGCGCCGCGGGATGGGGCCCTGCCGGCCGGCCCCCGCGCCTTGGCCTCGTCACCTGCTGCGCTGCGTTCTGCTCCTCGGGGGTCTGCGCCTCGGCCGCCCCGGCGCCCCTGGGGACGCCGCCGCCCTCCCGGGTAAGGCGCTGCCAACTTCGGGGGCCGGGCTGGGGGAGCGCCGGGGAGCGGGCCTTTCGACTCTGCCCTCCTTCCCCCCCAGAAGCGTGTGTGTGCGTGTGTGTGCGTGTGTGTGCGTGCGTGCGTGTGTGTGACTAGGTTTTTAAAAATCGTCTACGCTTCTCTGAAAGCGGGGGAGGGAGGGGAGGAGGAGCGCGCCTGGAGGTGGGGGAGGTTCTGAGTGGAACCAGATGTGGCGGGCGGCGGGGGAGGGGAGCCCGGGGGTCTAGGCGGCCTTGGAGGAAGAGGGCGGGCTTCGCGAGGACCCCCGCGCCGCCCTCCGGACCACCCGGCGCCGGCTCTCCCCTCCGCCCGGGACTTACCGGGCGCGTCCGGGGGGACCGCGGTCGGGACAGGGTCTCCTGGCTTGGCCCCGGGACTGACGCCTTATTATTGTTTTCCAACTATGTGTAAGGACTTGTTTGCCCTTCCCGGCATCTCGAGGTGTTTATATTTTCTTTTCTACACTTGGTTTTCAAGGTCGACTTGTGGCATGCGGCATCCGCGGGGCTTGGAGGGAGCTCTCTGGAGCAGTTTTGTGCCACCAGGAGGCAGGGCACCGTGTGTGTGTGTGTGTGTGTGTGTGTGTGTGTGTGTGTGTGTGTGTGTGTGTAGGGGGAGGGCGTTGTAATGTGGGTGGCTCCCGCCAAACTGGCACCCCTCCAGAGTGGACAAATCTTGGGCCGCAAATGAGCTGCTCAATGATGCAAAGACCTGAACAGCAGAAAACTTAAAAAACCAAGCTGTGCCTTCCCTCCCTGCTGCTCTGTGCAGGGACAGAGACCCCCTTACCTAGAGTCTGAGATCTGGAGGCAAAGATCCACTTCCCGCGGGGCTTTCCAGACTCAAAGCCGGAGTGCCCACCCGATGTAGCTATGCCAACCCCAGTGTAGTCAGGCCTGGGCTTGCTGAACGGTGAGTGAAAGGGGACCCCGGGTGCAGTGTAAGCCCAGACACCTCCTGGGGGTTCCCGGCCCTCCAGCTGTGCTTGGGCTTGCTGGGTTAGCATGGCTGGCATGAAGCAGGTCACGGACTGTGCAGCTGTGAGATGTGAGTGCCAGAGCAACCCCCAGTCACCAAGCTGAGTCCCCTGCTGAATCCAGGCCCACCTGGAATTGGATGTCAGACAGACACGCAGGACCAGCACACAGCGGCTGCCCCTGCCTCCCTCCATGCCTGCCTGTGACTTCTTGGCAGCCAGGCAGGGTAGGAGGGTTGGAGGAGAGTGGCCATTGCAAGAGCCCCAGAGCACAGTTTAAAACAGGCCCCGGGAGAGAGTCGAGGCCGCAGTGCTGACTTGGCCTTTTCCTCCAGGGAGCTTTTGACAGGGAGCTGAAATGCCTGGTGAGAGGCCCCAGAGGGCAGACAAGAGGCAGATGCCTGAGTGTCCCTCTGCCTCCTGGTCTCCCTGCCCTCCCTGCTCAGTTGTGTCCTGGCTTGTAGCCCCCATGGCCTCCAGGAGCCCCTTCTCAGTGCCGTTGCATTGATCACAGCAAAGAAGTTAAGTGTGGGTAGGGAGGGGGCTCCACACACACCAGTCGAGCCTGAGGAGGTGAAGTTATTGCAGGTTCTCTCATACAGCTGTTCCCTCCACCCAGAATACTCCTCTGGGCTACATTCCTGCCTCATTCCCTGTGCCTGATGAATGAGGTGGCCCCTGGGAAGAGCTCAGCAGCCCCAAGATGCCCATGGCCCAGGAAATTCTTGTGAGATACGGGACTTGACGTTGCTGAGGTGAAATTACCTGGGAGCAGAGCTCCCTGGCCACTAGTCCAGGAACACTGTGGGGTGAGAAGATCGGGTCACATGGCCCCCCTGGGGCGACAGGCAGCAGGACTAGGGTGCCTTCTTGGCTTGACAGCAGACTCCATCTTTCCTCCACGTCCTGTGGTGTCCCCCAAAGTGCTTTGCTCTGAGACCCCAGTGTTAGCTGCAGGGGGGGCTGTGTCTTCTTTGGAGTCCCTGCTCAGGGCTGAGCCAGACATTGGGAGGAGGGGACATGCAAGGTGTAAGATGCGTCCTGGGAGGAAAGGGAATGTTGGGAAACGTGGAGCCCTGAACAGAGTGGAGAGGCAAGACCCACCAGTGGGCGCCGGCTGCACGGTCTCTGCAGTTTCACTTTAGTCCTGATAAGACCCTGAGAAGTTCGGATAATGGGGCCCATTTCACTAAAAAAGAAGTGGAGCTTCCCCAAGTGGGCTTGGAGGAAGCTGAAGTGAAAGAGGAAGGTGACCAGGTGTCCAGGAGGCCCACATCAAGGAGCTGCTTGCCAGCTGGCCGAACAATTCTTGGGGTTTCTGAGCAGATGGGTGAGTGCCGCCGCCGTTGAGGAATGGGGTTACTTGGAGTGCCAGGGATGGGGTGTCTAGGTGGGGGAGTCTTGCTGTGGGGACAGCCTGCCGTCTGAAGTAGGAGAGAGGCTTTCCTTTTGAAACGCATCAGGTACGTGGTGCTGCTGCCAGAGTGGGTTAGACAAATCCCAGTGCTGCAGGCCCAGCTATGGTGAGTCATGGTGTGCAGAGCCCTCTGACTGTCCCCTCCCTCAGCCGTCTGCAGGCTGCCAGGCCCTGGATGGAGCCCAGCTGAGCCGGGTTGGTGCGGGGACCCACCCTTCCCTGGGTCACCTGGGCAGGGCCTGGGTGCGCACAGGAAAGGGAGCTGGGTTCACATCGTCACTGGATGTGAAGTCATGGTTCCGTAGCACAGTGATTTGGGTCACAGAGAGAATTTCAGAAGTGCCACAGGCTTCTCCCAAGAAAATCCATTTGGATTCCCCATGAACATGAGCATAACAGGAGCCCCGTGGCACCCATGGCGGGAGGAAGCACTAACAGCGATGCCTACCGCTGCTGATGTGCTGGGCGCTGGGCCAGTGCTTCACAGCCAGCAACTCCGCAGCTTCCATTTTACACACCGGCAGCCAGCAGGTGAAAGATGTGAAGGCATTTGCTCCAGACCACACCACGAGAAAGCGGGAAAAGTGAGATGTGAACCTGGGTGTGGTTGCTGAGACTGAACCCTTCAGTCCTGGATCATAGCATGTCCCTGTAAAATAAAGCCCAGTCAGGTAGGTGTCAGGAAAGGCTGTAGAATTCTGCTTTCTGCCCGTCCCCCCTGCACCCCCAGCTCCCATGTCCAGAGCATCTCTCCACTGGCCTCCCCAGAGGACCTGAGAAGAGGGTGGGGCAGCCCTCTAGCATACTCAGCTGTCGGGGAGTTCGTGTCCCCCAGTCCCAGTGGGTCCTACGGGCAGGCACCGAGCACCCCTCAGAGTGCTCAGGATTTATCCACTGACCACTCAGAGGAGACCGATAACAGCAACTAAAGGGTCTGATAGAGGGCTGCACCCAGTCAGGGGCTCCTCTGTGTCAGTTCATCTGTTCTTCCAACCGTTTGTCCATCCTTCCATCCACCCATGGCATGATTATGGAGGCTGTTCACTGCTGACAGCAGGGACGACCTTGGCTTGCTCTTCTTTTGAGCCCCCTCCCGCTGCACCTTCAATGAGGGAAGGGGGTCCCCTGGAGTTGCAGGACCTGGGCACCACTGACAGGAAGTGTCTCTTCCTGTTTAGTCCTTCTCGAGATGGAGAGGGGCCACTTTCCCATGACTGGATCCTATAAATCTGGGTGGGGTGGGCCATCGAAGGGGTGACGTAGCTCTTGGAACTCGCCCTGAGCACTGCAAATCCCAGTTACTCCTCAGCGAGGGCTTGTGTCAGTAAACAGACAGACTGGATGGAGTGACCTCCTAGTCCTCTCTCCTAGGCCCCCGGGCCTCTCCAGTCCTTCGTGCCTGGGCCCGTGCTGTCTGCTTCTCCTCAGGGCTGCCTGTCCCCTCACTGGTGCCTCTGACTGTGCCTTCTGGCTGTGAAGCTCAGCTTCTTCTCAGGTCACCCAGCCCCCATGCCTTCCCACTCCTGCTCTCTGCTGCCCCACCCTTCCAGGAGTCTGAGGACACTGAAGGGTCCTGGGCACAGCCTCTTGGGTTCACCTGGTTGGAGAGAAGACAAGCACATCAAACACACTGATAAGCCCAGAAGAGGAGTCATTTGGGGGGCGGGGTGGGGGGGCGCGTCTTTTTATTTTTTCCTTGGGGATCACTTCTAGGAGGATATGGTGAGAAGTTTCCCAGGCTTTATAGGAAACAGTTTTCCAGCCTTTCTCAACATCCTATACTAGTGCTTGGTGCCTCCAGTGTAGACTGAGGGAGCGGTGTGTGCCCAGCTCTCCCCCCCGCCCTCGCCCCAGGGTCTGGAAAATCAGCCAGGATTGGAGATACTGGGATTCATGCCACTCATCAAGTGCAGGACTTCGGCTCAGCTGTCTTCATCTGTAAAGTGGGGGAGAGAATCAAACCTCCTCAGAGAGGTACGGAAAGAATTACACAAAAGCGAGGTAATAGAGGCATGAGATGCTCGCCCCATACAATGCCGGACCAGATTGTTACTTAGCAAAACGATATTAAATTATTGCTATTTTATTTTTAGAGAAAAGATGAATATCAAGGGACTCAAATATGATAAAACAGTATTTAGCATACAAAGTCCTAACTAGAGCCACTTCTTTTTTTTAATTTATTTTTTTACCGTAGTAATTATTCTACACATTAAAATAATTTCCTATGTATTGGTTCCCCATCCACTTCCTTTTTTAAAAATCAAAACAGATTAACTTCTTGGTGACACTTTGCTAACTAAAGTGCCTAAAAGTGACCAGATTTTTTTTTCTGAAAGTAAATTCTAATCTGAAGAAGTGAGTCAGCAGCCCATCCTCAGCTGTCCAGCATTTCCTTCTCCCCACCTGCAGAGCCATGTCCCCTCCCCAGACTGGAAGCGTCTTCAAGGCTCAAAGCCTTGGACATAATGGCATTTAGTAAATATTTGTTAGGACAAATGAACAGAAACAACAGAGCAGACAGATGTTCCTGAGAACTTTTTCTCTCCCCAGTTTTATTGAGATAAAATCGACATATAAAGTTGTATTTGTTGAAGGTGTAAAGCATAATGGTATGATACAGGCATATGTTGAAAAACATGGTAAGTTGAATAAACATCTATACCTCACATAGTTACAACATTTTTTCTTGTAATGAGATTTTTTTCAGTGGGAAGAAAATGATCCCTGTAGAGTTTGATGTTCCCCACCCCACCCACCCAGTGCCCGGGAACCTGGGTCCCTTGGGCTTCACATGGCCTGTACCTTAGCCGCCTGAACCACTAGGGTGCACTTGTTTTACAGAATTTTAGACGATGTTACAGTCATTACAAACATGTGGCATTGAATTAAAATAAACAGGAAAAGTGCAATGGATTAGAATAGATTCCAGAAGTAGATTTAATCTGTTATAAGACATTAATGTGAGACACGCCGGAAGCAACACACTGATGGGAAAAAGGAACTTTTCCTTTTACATGTTATTGGGACAAGTGGATTCCAATTAAAGTTTTTCGTTTCAGTTTATAGCTGATCACGCTTGAGTAAATTCAGATGGCAAGTTGTCACATGTAAGTGCAAAGATCACTAGGAATTAAAGAAATTAACTTCCTTTAAATACATAATTAGACTAGTAAAAACAGGAAACGAAATCTTGGCAGAGAGAGGAGGAAAACTATGTGACTGAATATTGGTCCAGTTTTTCAGAATTCAGTCTTTTCAGACAATATGTGAGAAAGTGGTTGCAGATCCTTTGCCCTCATAATTCTCTGCATTTGGGGATTTATAGGGCGTTAATCCCAACGAGAAAAAAAGTTCATAAAGTGCTATTTATAGTAGCAAAACCAATCACAAACCATCTAAATGTCCAAAAATAAACTAAGATATCTTAACACTATATCTGCATAGCTCTAAATGAGATACATAGTTAATGCCTGCATTTGGAAATATGTCTCATAATGGAAGTTCTCAACCAAATCCCAGAAAAGACTGTGCACACCACTAGTAACAAGTGAAGATGCATGCCTAGTCATGACAGTCATTCATTCAGTTAACATTTGTTTTGTTTTCCTGAGCACTGACCATGTGCCTGGCATGGCATCTGGTGCTCCGGACAGGCAGTGAGTGAGCAGGTGGAATTACTGCTTTTCCAAAGCTTGTATCTGAGAGCACTGCCAGCAAAGTGTAAACCAAGGTACATAATCAAATGTTCACTGATTTCGTTTTAGGGGGAAGCCTTACATTCATTAAAGTAAACATGGAAGTGACAGACTGCTGTGAAAGCTCCGACCTAGGATTCGGAAACCTGTCAGAGCAGAAAGAACAGTGGGTCAGACCAGCTTGGTAACAGAGTAATTCAACAGGATACGGCCTTGCCGTCAGTTTTATTCCCTCAGAAAGAGGAGTTTTCTAGTATAACTCCAGAGATACTTCACCTCATTTCTGAAGGATCTGAGGATACAAGAGCATTGGTGGTTTGGAAAGTGCTTGGAAGCATTGTTTATGACAGCCAGACCAAAAGCAAAAATGCACATCTAAGGGAATGTGGGTGAATTACAGCATCTAGACACACAATTAAATTTAATGCAGCCGTGACTGAACAGAACCTGAGCTACATCCCCTCAGCATGGGTGACTCAGAGACATCACGTTGGGTGGGGGAAAATCCCAAAGAACTACATGTAGTAACTTTATACTCTTTCTCAAAACTTTGGAAAAGTTAAGAATAATAATGCATTGAGTGCGCCTGAACTCTTCAGCTAGAAGCAGCAATGGCAGACATTCTGGTACATCTGCTTTGCCTTGTGTGTTTAATGACGCTTGGAGTCATTTGTCGGTATGGCATTTCACACCTAAATGTTTCACCATGTATCAGTCATGTAAAATTGACAATTCCTATATAATCATCATGCCATAATCACATTAGAGAAATACAACAGATACTCCTGTGCGGTCCCTGTGTAGAGTCCTCCTGTGGCCCCAGCTGTGTCCTGTGCAGCTGCTCTGTTTTGTTTTAGAGAGGAAGAAACATCTTTAGTGGTTCATTCTTTTCTGTCTTTTATGACATTGCATTTTGATGACTCTGGGGACAATTGTCTTGTAGAAAGTAGTCTAAATTAATCTGTTTGTGATGCATCCATTCATACTAGATGTTTTTGAAAAGAAAACCACACGGTGAAGTTGTGCCTTTCTTATTGAACCAGCCAATGTCAGTTAGTTCCCCTTTTGCAACTCTCACTTTGATCTCTTAGTTCAGGTGTTGTCTACCAATGTCTCCACGGAAAGTGTGAGCTTTTCCTCTTTGCATTAAAAAGAATTCTAAGGAATTTTAACACACATTTTTTACAGATGTTTTTTCTTGAGAGGGAGAATTCCTTTTTGCGGAAATATTAAGTACCACAACAAAATGTACGGATGTGTGCATGTCCGTGTGTGTGTATTCTATACGCAAATATATGGAGAAAATTGGGGGGCGTTTAGATAATATAAAGTTGATAGGAAAACAACAGAATTTATCCGTGGTTACGTTATACTTTTCAGTACTATACTGTTTAACACACGTGATTATAGGTAAGGCCTTTTTTTCTTTAAACATGTTGGCAATTTGGACAATCGCACATCAGGGGGCAAAAACTTGCTCCCGGTCCAACCATCCTCCTGACTCCCCTCACGTGACTGGACCGCGCTTGCCACACGTGACTCCCGAAGCCAATCAGAGCCTCGCCGGGAGGTCGGGCCTGCCCCCGGGGTGGGGAGGGCCCCTGCAGGTCCGAGGCGCAGCGCCGGTTCAGGGAGACCACGTGACTGCCCCAGGGGCGAGTGAAGCCTGGGTGCATGGTGGGCTCCCCAGGGCAGGACACCTAACAGTTGCAGTTTCCCCAGGGGCCCCTCCACCTGCCCCACAGGTAGCCTTTTCTATAGACGACTCGCTGGAGTGGGTTCCCTGAACTTGCAGGCAGCGGGGCGGGTCGAGGAGGAGGTATAGCCGTGGCTCTAAAGATGCTCTCAGATGCTCACAAGGGCGAAGAGCCGGCTCCCGGGTGGTTGTAGGCACCCGCCAGGGCCCTTTCCACTAACGGCGCCCCCAAAAGAGGGCCTTCTCTTCGTCCTGTATTTGGTAGTTGAATGTTTACAGGCGAGGACTCAAGGGCTGTAGTGCATGTTTGCATTGAGAAAGCATCTGCATGCACAAGTCTGTGCGCAAGCGCTAAAGTGACCGTAGGTAAGTACCAGACGGGAGTGCAAATCCGCAAGGGGGTGGGGCGGGCTTTTGAAAGACGTCCTTCAAAAACATTACACTTCTCTATAACATTATTTGTGTAGCACATGAGAAATGGAGCCCACCGTCATATTTGCGTAGTGCATCAAGTTCGCCAGTATTAGGCAATACCATGTAGGCTGTATTTTAAAATTTTAATCCCCAGTTTCCTCCATTTCACAGCTAAGGGAATTGAGCCAGAAGGCCAGAGAGCCAGGTCCTCCTATCAGCGAGTGGCAGGGAAGGGATGCCACCCAGGGCTGTTTGTGTCCCTGCGGGCCCTTCTTGTATTTTACAAATAATTATTCATTGTAATGTAAGGGACATTCCGAACCCAGCGCTTCATCGTTTCTGCCAGTGTACTTCTCTGTCTCCTGTTCGCCCTCACCTAGTGTCTGTCCCAAATTTTGCGTGTATCCATCTTTTGCTTTTAAACTTTTTAATTCTTGGAGTATAATAGAAATGCAGGAAAGTGAACACATCATAAATGAATTTCCACAAGCTGAACACACCCAGGCAACCTGCACCCAGATCAGCAGTGCTTTTCAACATTTTCTATAGAATTCTTCGACATGGGTATTTTTTTTCCTTGCAAACTGTTCATACCCTGGGTCATCTTATCCCTTCAGGTCTTAGGCCCTAGAATGAGCCAGGTCTCTCGTTTTTCTTGTTAGCTTCTATGAGCTTCTAGCCATCTTTGTTACAAATATCTTTCCTCCGTTTGGTGTTTATTTAAAATTTTCATCTGGGAGGTATATTTTTTGTTTCTCCTCCACCTCCTCCACACACATGCTTCTTTAGAAAGGTTTGTCAAAGCCCTTCTCCCCTTCATCAGAGGGCCAGTGGTCAGGCCTTCTCCCCACTTTTCTGACTGATTACTAGCCCTTCATGTAGCAATGACCCCTGGGCACAGCTGAACTTACGCGGAGTCTCAGTGAGCCAACTTGAATGAGACTGCAAAAAGGATTGTTCCTTTTCTTCTTAAGATGAAAATATTCTTTTGCAATTGTGGTCGGTGATACTATTCATAGTAGAAATATCAAATCATATGAAAAGTTACACAAAAAATATTACCTGAAATTTCACCCTCAAGAAACGGCTACTGTTAACATTTTGGAGAATTTCCTTCCAAATTGCTTCCTTCTGTATAATATTTACATAAATGTTTTCATGCTGTTTTATAATGGTCTTCTTTCATGTGTCAGTGTCATCAATATTTCCACCCAGTGCTTCCAGCCTAGGATTCCACTGTATGAATGTACCATAACTTAACCCTTGTTGGACTTTCACGTCGTTTCTCATTTCACTGTCACACCCTTCTATGTGTGGCACAGCGCACCCGCAGGCCTGCTGACAATGGGAATCCTGACTCGGGACAAATGTGGCTTGACCTCTGTGAACTTAATGCCCCTGAATTCACACAGCTTCTTTCTAGCCAGGGATCCCTGCTCCTTGGCACCAGGATGAAGTGATTGGTCTCACGCATCTTTAGACTCTCCCAGGGAGAGCTTTACCCTTTTTTCTCTTTTGTGTTACCCTCATTTTTCAAAGAGGCTGAGGTTTAACATTGAACTCTGCATATATGGCTGAGTCCCTTAGGGACCAAACATGTTCACTGTAGAAAATGTGCCCAAGGACCCGGGTTCAGGATCTGAGGCCTGAGTAAAAACCCCAAATGAATGAATGAATGAATTTTTCCTCAAATGCTCCTCTCTCTTCCTCGCTTAAAAAAAAAAAAAAGAGAACATAAAGACCAACTCTCGTGACTGTGGTAACGACTGTTAACACTTAGGTCCCACATGCAGTGGTTCTGAAACCCTGGAGTAGCCCCCAAATCACCTGGGACTCTTGTTTACGATCCAGAAATTCCTTCACCCTGAGATTCTATTTCTCCAGGTGTCCTGCAGGGCCTGGGCATCTGCACTGTTAACTAGTTGCCCCCGGGATTTGGACACCCATGTTTAAGAACAAGGATGTAAAACTGTCTTTCCAGATTACTTGATTTAAAATAGCATTGAGTCTATACAATACATGAGGAATCTTAAATCAGTTAGAATGTGAACTTTTAACCATGTCTAAATGCTTTTAAATTTCAGTTGTTGGCACAGTTTTCTGTTCTGTGAGTGTATTTCAATATATATGGTTGACACCATATTGTTGGACTTTAACTTCCCTGTAATAATTGTCATTATCAATAATGAGGTGCAGCTAATCTTTGCATATATCCTCCCTGCTGCTCACCCCCTGCTTCTCCCCAGCCCCAGATCTTGAACCCAGGTCCTAAGGCTTTACATGGCAGCCGCTGGAACCACAGATGTGCACATATATTCTTAATTATTTCCTCAAGTTAAATTCCTAAGAAGTGACTTCTGGGGTCTAGGAGTTTGTGCTTTTGAAGACTTTTGAAATATGTTGGCAAGTTCTCCTCCAGCAAGGTTGCCTCCTGGGGGCATTTGAGCTCACCTGTGGTGGGCAGTGTGATGAGGCCCTTTTGCATGCATGATCTCAGGCTCCTGTTGTGCCAACCACCCAGTGGGCAGCACCGGGCACAGCTCGTGGCACATGCTCAGTAACTGTTAGGTGCAGTCAACTTGGGGAGTGTTTTCTCCACTGAGCAGATGAGGCACTGAGGGATGAAGAGGTCATATGACTAGTTCAAGCCCAGCCTTATGTCCAGAGCTGACGCTCTCTTAACCCCGCCATTGATTTTTAACTAGTAGCAGGAGGGAAGAACAACTGAGGGGACAGTCCTTGTTTTATAGGATCCTAAAAGTCTGAGGAGATCAGGACAGGTTGTGGAAAGGGAAGTAATTTGGGGGTGACCCCCACAGATACTTCTCTGCTAATTTAGGGTCTTATAGTAGGTCCATGGTGATGGGTGTGTGTATGTGTTGCTTTGTGATTGTCCAGGACAAAGCAGGTTAAAGTCACCAAACGCTGAGGTGAATCAAGTCAAGTTCCATGTGACATACAGAGATTTGGTTGCTTTGAAGATCTTAAGATGCCCCCAATCCCCTTTTCCTTGGTTTTATCTACTCTAGGAACATTATAATGATAGAATAGAAAATTAAGCATAATCCTAACCTCTTGGCACAGCCAGTAATTTCACATTTCCCTTAGAGCCTTGTATTCATTGTCCATATGTAGATTTTGTTTGTTTTTGTTTTGCCCTCAGCCCTGCCTCATGAACCCAGGTCCTTGGACTTGACATGATCTGCACCTTAGCTGCCTCAACCACCTGAGCCACATGGCAGTGCCCATAGATTTGTTTTTAGAGAAAGATCTGATTTAGAGGATGTTAAACTCTTACCTAAAGAACACTAATTTCCCTCTAATAATTGCCATTTTAAATAATGAAAAATAGCTAAATCTTTGTGCACACACAAATATATATTTTTATTATTTATATTATATATTATATATATATTTTTTTATTAGTTTCCTTCTTCTCCCCAGCCCCAGGTCTGGAACTCAGGTCCTTGGGCTTTACATGGCCTGCACCTTAACCACTGAGACACAGGGATGTGCCAAAAATGCTTATGTTGCATTTGTTTTTAAACCCCCTGACCCGGGTCTTGAACCCAGGTCCTAAGGCTTTGCATGGCGTTATGTCCACCTCCCCTGGACTAGTTCAGTTCAACACGTTTATTTAGTCCCTATTGTAAGCCCCGCATTGGGAAGTCAAATGGACAAGACACATCTCCTGGTCTCAAGGGACAGTTTAATGAAGGGTACAGACCCCTGAAAGAACGGTGTTAGTGTTCCCCTTCGGTCTCCCCGTGAATCTCCCCGGGAGCGGCGAAGAGCAGGAAGGGTGTTTTATAATTCAGTAAGTGGCAGAATCAGAACCTGGCCTCCTTGAGTGGACCTGTAGTTCCAGCCCCTGCTCCTTTCCTCCTCCCCTTCTGTAGGTCAGGGCCTTCCCTCCTCCTCCTCCCTCTCCTCCCCCTCCTCCTTCTGTCCCTGCTTCTGTCAGGCCGTGTAGTGGCTTTCCACATAGTGGCTTCGATACCCATCTCCTTCCACACGCTCCCTTCCAGCTGTGTATTTTGTGACATCGTTTTCTCTTCACAGCTGCCTGAGTTTATTTCTGCAGAAGCAGAATGTGGCTGGGAGAGCAGCACACCTCAGCTGCCCTGAGCCTCCCAGAAGTGCCCACCCCCCCTCTCTCCACTGCCTCTCCTTGCACCTTCCCTCCTGCACACCTGAGGAGGGTCCACAAGTTCGAGGCCGGAAGGAATGATGGTTGCCTGGGACTCGTGGGAATGGGAATGGGGCCCGGTGGGAGCTCCTCATCTGGACAGTGCGTTTATTTTTCTTTTAATTCTTTTGAAGAGCAGCTTAAGCACTTGATTCTGTGGCCTTCTTTCCTCTTATCCAGATTCCAGTGCCGGCTAAGCCTGGTTCCCAGGCTCTCTGCTGTGAAAGATTCTTAAGCCCCAATCCAGGCAGAGACTCTTGCTAAATATCCAAAAAAAAAAAAAGGTAAAGGCCTTTTGTTTGTAAGTGCTTATCAGGAGCAGGGCAAGCCTTTTCTTACTTAATCCTCCTGAACCCATGAGCTGGGTCTTAGTGTCCTCCCCAGAGTAGGGCTTGCAGAAGAGTCAGTCAGGGGCAGGACCCAGGCAGGGGTTTGAACCTGGTGCTCCCGGGTCAGAACTGCCATCTGAACCTGCCCATCTCGTGCCTCGGGGGAAGGTGTGAGCAAGGTCCTAGTGGCTGTCACTGCAGAAGTCAGCACACGTCTCATCTTGGGCATAGGATTTAGTGGGGATCCTGAGCCCGGGTGTTAAGCCCAAGTTTGAGACGCGATCCACATACAACCCGGGTTCCAGCCCAGAGCAGGGAGGAGCAAGAAATGTTTCCTCAGCTCTTGCTCTTCCTTCCTAGTTGCTGCCTGCCTCGCTCTTAAAAAAAAAACAAAACTGATAAATAAGGGAGAACCTGAAAGTTGCAAAGCAAAAGTGATTCTGAATTCAGACGGCTTTAAAAAGTGCTGTACTTTGCTTTTAGAACCAAACGAGTAGTCCTTGGGCGCTGCCATGTCGGAAGGTCACGGAATTGCCAGTTAGCAGAGCTTCTGAAACGTGTCATGGTTTCTCGGTCACGTGGTGCTGCATCAGACATGTCTAGCGAGAGGAATGCGTGTGTCACAGGGACAGTGTCATGCAGGACAGTGGAGGACCCTCTCTCGTCCTCCACCGCCTTTTTTTTTTTTTTCAAAGGAAAGGTGCAGGCAGGAATGAAGGCGAGTAGGCAGGCAGGTGGGATGAGAGGAGGAAAAAGCCTTGAGTTTATTTTTATTTAGTTGTTCACACTGGTTTTCCCCAGACTCAGGACTAGAATTCAGGGGTTTTGTGGCCTGTGTTTCTTCGGAGGCAATTGACCCAATCACTGCTCCACTACGGTGCACCGTGTTTTCAGTCAGGTTTTTTTTTCCCCAGTGTTTTGAAATAGGCATAACCCTCTGGCCATTCTTGATAGAGAGCAGAATGAAGCCTGTTTCTCCACTCTGATAAAAGCCGGGTGCAAGCATGGCCGCTCTCATGGCACGCATGAGGAGTGGAGCACAAAAGGGATGGATTGGGACTAGTAAACTGGTGAGCCCACGTCCCTTCCAGGTGGCCAGCGTCACCGACTCCTGTGACTGGTCCAGTGTTGTTAATTCTCCCAGTGTTTCCAAGAGAAGCTGAAAATCTAGATTTTCTTGTGAAGTCTCTAGTTTTCAGTGTTGGCCCATTTTTCTTTCATACATTATGAAGGCCAAATGCAACTTGCTTGTGCGTTATCAGTTTAGGGCACCTAGAACAGTTACTTGAAGCCAAGCTCTGGAACCCGTTTTCCTGGCTCCCCATCATACCCAACTCCAACGTGAGTGTGTGGAGACTTCCCCCCAGCCACAAGCAATCCTCCGACATCAACGGGGGGTGCAGGAATTCAACTCCACCTGGACATTCTGACACGATCTACCCCGAGACAGTGTCAGATTTTCCAGGCTAGCGGCTCAATCACCCAAGACCACCCTTCACTTCACATGAAGGCTGCAGGCCCAGGCTGTCCCTTGCGCTGATCAACTAAGGTTCCCAAGAGCCCTCTTCAGGCTATAGGTTCCAGTTGCAACAGCGCCCTCCTCAGGTTTGATTAGTTTGCTAGAATGGCTCTCAGAACTCAGTAGATCACCAATTTGTTAAACAGGCTGGAGCTCAGGAACAGCCAGAGGGAAGAGATGTAGTGAGCAGGCTTGGGGAAGGAGTGTGGCACTTCCCAGCCCTCTCTAGCCCTGCCATTCTCCCTAAGTCTCCATGTGCTCCCCAACTGAAAGCTCTCTGAAGTCTCTTTGTTTTGTTTTGTTTTAAAAGGAAAGGTGCAGGCAGGAATGAAGGCGAATAGGCAGGCAGGCAGGCAGGAAGAGGGTAGAGGAAGAAGCATTTTAAATTTACTCTTATTGAGTTGTTCACATTGGTTGTTCCCCCCCAGACCTAGAATGCAAATCCGGTCTTAGGGATGTGCATGGACTATGTTCCTTCAGATGCAGCTGACCTAACCACTGTTCTACCAGGGACTACCTCCTTTTTGGATTTTATGGAGGTTCATTATGTAGGCATGATTGATTAACTCACTGGCCATTGACAGGTGAACTCAGTCTTCAGCCCCTCTTCCCTTCCTGAGGGGTCCTCCTGGAATTCACTCTAATCAGAAGTTGGTTCTCCTAGCAACCAGCCTCCATTCTTTGGTGTTTCCCCAAAAGTCTCTTCATTCATATCATGAGACAACTTCACTCTCAACACTTACGAAATTCCAAGGTTTTGGGAGGTGTTTGCCAGGAACTGTGGACTGAGACCAAATATATATATGAGATTAGATCTATGTGTTAGCTATTGAGAATATTTCTGGTGCGCCCTGGTGGAGCAGTGGTTAAGTCAATCCCCATTGAAGGAGCAATACCCCTGGGTTCCAGTCCTGGGCCCAGAGGGCAGGCGCAACCAGTGTGAATAACTAAATAAAAATAAAATAAAGATGCTTTTTATTCTTCTCCTTGCCTGCCTGCCTGCTCGCCTTCATTCCTGCCTGCACCTTTCCTTTAAAAACAAAAGCCAGAAAGTTTGTTTGAAGCTACTCTGCTTTTACAAAAGACTTAAAATTCTACCTGTTTTCAGTGACCAAAAGAAATCTGAAGAGAATTTTTGCTTTTACAACACAAGGTGAAAAGTAAATGGAGTTCAGTCTTTGTTCTGCAGGGTCCCCATGAAGAGTGGCCCCACCAAGCTCCTTCCCTGGGAACTACTTTATACAGGCTGTGTGTTTATCACATCATTCCTGTTTCTACTGTCTCTTAGTGTAATTTTCAGTTTTATGTGTTACTTGGTATGATTTGGGAGGTTAATTTGGGGGCTTACAAAACGTTTTACAAGAACACGCTGCTTTTGGATAGTGGAGGAAACTTACCCAAATCCCTAGGCACGGTGCATAGGACTTCAGCACATTTTCGTCCTAATGAATACCCTTGTACAAGTCACCTACACGTCCCGTTTCAGTTTGCACATTCTCAGGGATTGTACAATGAAGTCTAAGGTCCCCAGCTCACATTAGTTCTGTCATTGGGCAAACATTTATCCTTGAGAGATGCCAACAAAGGTCAAAGATGGGACCTGGACCCCCAGGGGCTTTTGGCCAATGAGGACCTCCTGTGGGTGCTGGAGGGCAGAGGAGGGAACCCCTCTTTTTTTTTTTCCAAGTGTTACCTAGAAATTGTTCATAAAGTGCTTCTTGTGATCTGAATGTTTCTATTTAAAACTTCACTTTCTCACAAATCATTACACACTTTTTTTTTTGCAAGTGGGTATCTACATTTAAAAATGATTTATTTCACTATGGAGAATACAGAAAATCTCAAAGGAGACCTTCCTTCATTTCAGATCCTGCCGGGAGCGGGGAGCTTCTGGTATTTTAGCTTTAGGTTACCCCTCCACCTCCTCACACCTCTGCAGCCACTTTGTCAAAACTGAATTTGAAAAAAATATAATTGCTCTCCCCAGATTTGCTGGGATGTCTCCGAATAACGTCCCTCACCCACCCTCCTTTTAGTGTCCCTAAGCAAGCAGGTCTGCACCCCTTAGCCTGGCCATGTAGAGGGGCCAGAGGGCTCTCCTGTCAGCGATGTTGTGAAATCATGGACCACCAGACCACCACTCCGCCCGGCCCCTAGATAAGGAAAGTATGACCTGCGTTAGCGAAGGTGGGCGTTTGGGGTGGAGGGACCTCTGACGGCCTGCAGGTGGTGTCTGCCAGGGGCGCCCCCTTCCAGCGCAAAGGCAGCCCCGCCCCGCCCCGCCCCGCCGCACGGATTCCTGAGTTCCGCCTCAACCAGGTCAGCAGGGTTGGACGGTGTCAGCCCAGAAAGCCACTTCCTGCCGCCTGGGAGCCGGCTGACTTTGAGAAAGTTGGCCCCTGGGGAAGGAAGTGGCTTTGGACTGTTTATTTTGGCTGCGGGCTGGCCGGCGGCTCCGGTCATGGCAGAGCTCAGCCGGGGGCACGTGGCTGAAGTGGGGTGCAGTGCAGAGGAGGTGCGGCGCGGTGAAGACAACTCCCAGGATGTGCGGAGCACCTCAGGTCCTGGGAGTGGGGTCAGGACAGAGGTCAGGGTGCACCCACGCCTAGAAGCGTGCAGTGTGCCCACTGCTCCAGAAGGAAGAGGCCTGGGACAAGGGCCCGGAGCAGGCGGGTCCCAGCGGAGCAGAGAGGCAAGATCCGTCCTGCCTGGGATCCTGTCGGCGATTGTGCGCCCCTCCCCTCTCATTCTGCAAGATGGGGCTCTGAAAAAGCACAGCCAAAAGGATTTTCATGCCTTTTCAGAGAAGACAAAGCCAGTAGGGGCTGAGATCAAACGCCATTCAGTCGCAGAGGGTCGGGGAGAACCCAGGGGTCTGGGCACTCTGCTGGCAGAGCCTGGGGAGGGGCGAGAGTAGCCCCTCCGAGAATTTCCACTCTCACCAGCCGCTCCATGCCAGAGTTGCCCTACCAGCTGAACACAGCCAGACTCCTTTGCTGCGCCTGCTTTGAGCTTCTCCAGAAAGGAAAGACAGGAAACTCACCGGTCTGGAGAAGAGGTGACACATTCCACATATGCCAGTGAAAGCCACAGCCCCTGGGGGTTGTGGGGAGAGCTGATTTGTCACAGGCACTTTAAGCCATGGATGGCAAACAGTTTGACCTGACTGGGGGAGAGGAGAGTGAAAAGTCGTCGTCCCCCCCCCACCTGCTGTGCCTAGGCCTGGACTCAGCTTCTAGCAGAGGAAGGTGTCTTCTGGGGTGCCGAGTCCCCAGGACTGGCCCCTCATCAGGGTGGGACTGGTGGCTTGTGCTGACTCAGGGACATTTCCAGGCCTTGCCTCAGGGCCAAGTGGCTCATTGGAAACAGCTGCTCTTCTTGGTGGGCGGCCCCTGTGGGGCGGCCCCTGTCTCTCCCTGGGATGACCCCTCACCTCTGCGTGGCCTGGGGAGGGCTGTAGACTGCAGAGAGAGCTGTAGACTGGGGAGGGCTGTAGACTGCTGAGGCCACCCTGCCATGCCCTCTGGGGACCAGATCTGGTCAGCTTCCAGAGTACGCCAGGTCCCCAGCCCTCCAGGAGCTGAGCCAGACTTACCGCTAGGCTCCCAGTCTTTGCTCCTGCTGCTCCCCAACTTGGAACACCCTCCTCGCCCTCACCTCTGCTCGCGCCTTTCAGGGTTTTGTTCCACGAGCCTCTCATTCAGTGGATATTTGTTGAGAGACTGCTGCGTGCCAGGCTCTGTGCAGGAATTAACTTCTCATCCCCTCCCTTCAGTGGCGATGTCTTCCAGCTTGTCGTGGAGAGCAGCCGCCTTCTCCGAGGTCAGACCTCTGCTACCTCCACTGCTGGACCGGCAGGGAAGACGGTGTGGCCTGTGCACTCAGCTCGGGACCCACCAAAGCAGTTTGTGTGCCAAAGGGAGTGGAAGGGAAGGGAGGTCAGCAGGGAGGCAGGAGCCGGTCACCCATTGGAGGGCAGATGCTTTAAAGCTCTCTTGCCTCTGAGCACAGGGATGGATGTCTCCACATGGAGGTGTGGGCTGCACATCAGAGGCATTCCTGTCATACGCCAGTTATCTGGAAAACCCATTGCTAACCAGTGTGACCGCGCAGCATGCATTAGACCCGACTGTTTACGCACAAGTTGGTGCCCTTTTTCATGGATCGCTTTGTGAGTTGTGCCTCTCCTGCCTCATTGCACATGCCACGGGGACAGAAGCCATGTCGGTGGTTTCTAGTACAGTGCCCAGGCATGCGGGTCATCTGCAAGAAGAATGGCCAGTGCCCAGGGATGGCAGGACCAGCAGGCCCTGGCTCCAAGGATAAGGCTGTGTGTTTCTGAGGATTTTTTCGGTTACAGAAACCCAATGTAAACAAGCTCAGCAAAAAAAGGGAAACCAGGAGCCTCTGTGGTTCTGAAGAATCCTGAGGGAGTCACAGGGATGGGACATTCAGCCAGCAGAACTGGCTTCCTCTCCTTCCTTCTCAGTTCCACCCACTCTGCATCCTTCTGTGTTCTCCTGTTGTTACCCCGAGCAGAAGGGTCTTTTCCTCAAGGCAGGGGACAAGGCTATTGGCCAGCTCAGCTTAGCAACCATAACCGAGAGACACCCTCGGGTGCTGCAGGGGGGCTCTGTCACTGTGGCCGGAGGCTAGACACGACTGTGGGCCCAGAGTGAGCCTTGTATCCACCCCCATGGCCAGAGGCGCGAGAAGTTCTTTATAAATCCAAAGAAGGTAATGGAACGTTTGCTGGGCAGACAAAAGCTAAAGGCCAGTGACTGGCAGCTCTGAGAGGCCAAGGCTTCTGTTATTGTCCCATGTCTTCCATGTGGAGCCCAGTGCCTTCCCGGCCCATCGGGCCATAGGGGCTGCGCTCTCTGTCACTCACCCCTCGACCCTCAGGGCCTGCGCCAGGCCTGGCGCTTGGGAAATTCACAGTAAATATTTGTGGATGGGACGAACCACCTGGGTGTCCAGCGCACAGCTCCCCGCCTGGCTTCGTTCATTTATTTGCTCGTGAGGCAAGTACATGCTGAGCCGCACATGGCGTGGTTGTTAGCAAAAACGAAAAAGAAACTGTTTGTCCCTGGTAAGGACGAAACCAAGATCTCAGGCGCTTCTACCAGATGCTTCCCCAGGCCGGTGGAGTGAGGCCGGTGGAGTGAGGCCGGAGGCCTCTCAAGATGGGGCACCAGCCTCTGGGTCTCAAAGCACCTTCCTCCCCTCCCCTTAGCATTTCCAGCTCAGCCATGGAGCTCTCTCCCTTCCTCTGTGGGGCCTTGAAGAAACAGCTTCCTTCTGGGAGAGCCCAGGCCCACTCCTGGACTTTGAGTGGAAACTGCTCTCCCCAGATTCCCCCAGCCCCCAGCTTGGCAGTGTCTCAGGATCCACCCTGAAGGGTTCCCCAAGTCTCCCCTCCGCTTGTGCCTCCCCTGCAAGCCTCCCTCTGTTCCTCTGTGTGACCTTCACCTCTGCCCTCTCCTATCCTTAATGTCTCGGATCCCTGATGCATGGGAGTCTCCCTGTCCTGAAGGCACAGCTCCCTCCTCTGCCCCCAGACACCTGGGGTTCTTAGGGCTTGTTTGTCCTCCTGACCTGCTGTGTCCAAACCTGCCATCCTCCTTCAGTGAGGACAGTGCTGTGTGTTTTCTCATGGCCTCATATTGCCCCTGACACACACATGCATAGCAGGCGCTCTAGGAAAATTGGTGGGTTCGAACCCAGAACCTAGGGCATCACAGGGACCGGGGACTTGCAGTCGTGATTCCTGTGATAGAGGAGGAAATGGGGCCAGTGATTGGGTGCCCTGATCTCTTCCCCGCTGCATCTCAGTTTTCATCTGTGAATGAGGGGAAGAGGGCCTGGCCCTAGAATTCCCCCGACACACAGCTGACAGGGGCGTCTCTGGAATCTTCCCTTTGCCATTTGTTATGACCGTTCATTGTAGCTAGAGGGTTTAGCCCGTGTGGGCTTTCTGGTTGGGGGAGAGAAGACACTGCCCGCTGGGCTGCTGTGAGCCGTGGTGAGCTGTGAACTCCTGCACAGTCCTGTCCCATCTCTGAGAGGCATCTGTAAAAGCAAGTGTGACCACCTCCCTTTTCCGGTCCCAGGCCCTTTCACTGCCCCCTGCTGAAGGCCACGTTCTGTTCCTGGTGACCGTCCTCGCTCGGGTGGGGTTTCTGAAAATCAAACACTCAGTCCTTAGAGGAGGTGTGAGCAGGCCAAGAGGAAGTCCTGGGGCCAGTGTCTGCAGGGGCAGGGTCTGTAAGGGAAGGAGCAGGTTGAGGGGAGAGGCTCCGTGGGGGAAGAAGCACCATGGCAGTCCCCTATTGTCCTTCAGGAAGTCACCTGTGTCTTGCCCAGAGAGGACCCCTGCACCAGTGCTGTAGAAGAGCAGAGAGACCAACGTCCCTGCCTCACCAGCCTTCCCACTGTGGGGCGCTCAGTGGCAGGAGCTTTGAGTGCCCTGCTTTAGGAAGATGAATCTGACAACTTGGTCAGGAGCAGAAAGATAGAGTGACTGGTTGTGACTGTTACCCAGACATGAGACTCAGTCAGTCAGAACGACTGTGCACTGAGCAAATTTATAGGTACTGGGGACTTAGTGGCAGAGGCAGAGAAAGTCCTTAGAGGCTTATGAACAAGAGAAGGGACATGGAAAATAAACAAAACATTTCCAAGAATCAGTTCTGGTTCTGGTTTGTAGGGTGCCTGGTGTCAGTCTAACCTCTAGCCCAGAATGCTTATAGACTAAGGATAAAATACAAAATACTGTGCTTGGAAGATACTGGGGAGCCGTCAAAACAGGTGGGTACTGGGGAGGAAACAATCCTTGAAGGAAAAGAAGTGGCACACCTTGGTGGCCTAGCGGATAAAGCCACTGGATGTAATCTACACACATCCCAAGGACCAGAATTGAGACAGTGGAAACAACCAAGATGAACAACTAAATAAAATAAACGTTTCTTCCTCCTCTATCTCCCTGCCTGCCTGTCTCTGCTTATCTTCACTCCCGCCTTCACCTTTCCTTAAAAAAAAAAGCAATGAGGTGAGGGGCTCTCTTCAGTGACCCCCTACCCCATGCTCTCTAGTTTGAGGAACTCGGAAAGTGTCAGTTTTACTGGTCAGTTTGGGGCACCTAGAAAACCTAAAAATTGAGAGAGGAAAATCCCAGAAAGGCCAGAGTCCTAGAGATACCCTACTGGAATTTCCCTTGAATCCTTGGAGACTAATGAACTGTACAGGCAAAGTGAGAGTTGAAGGAACCCAGCAAGAAACAGCTGGAAAGCAGAGGTTTCTGTTGCTGTTTGGTGTTGAGAAAGCAGAGTTTGGGATTCAAGTTCCACCAAGTTAGAGGGGCCTAGAGTAATTGCCTAGAGTTTTCCTTTGAAACTCAGCTTTATGATTAAATCCAAGGTGAGGGGCCACACCCAAAGACCAAAGGCAAACTCTTAACAGCCCCACCCTTGCAAAGCATGAAAACCAAGTCTCTACAGGATCAAGGTGACCCACCAGTAATTTAACTGCCTGCTAGAGCTTAACTTGCTTTTCAGGAAGATTTAAAAGACTCCAGACTCTCCATAATATCCACAACATTCAATATGCAAAAAGAAAATACAGACTCCTTATAACAGTAATCACAATATCCAGTACAGAATAAAAATTTCTAGACATATGGGCAGCAGGAAAAAGCAACCCACAGTCGAGAAAAAAGTAGACAAAGATTCACCAATAACTCAGATGTTGAAAAAAAAAATCAGATAATAAATGCTGTGAAGAGAATAAGTAATATGATAGAAAGTAACTGGCTATTTCAGATGGGGAGGTCAGAGAGTCCCTCTCTAAACATGTGACCGTTTTTTTGAATATGAAATGTCAGGTAGAGGAAACAGTTCAGAGATTCTGGGGTAGGAGAGAACCGGGGCTGTTCAAGAAAGGGCAAGAGGCTAGTTGACTTGAGCTGGAGGGCAGTAATGTGACTTGGAGCAGACAGGTAGGCAGGCAGGACCAGATCTAGTGGGAGTTTCTAGATCACAGTGTCTGAATTTTACTTGAAGAAATTTAAGCAGGAGAGAAGACTTTTTTCTTTTTACTGAGTAAGACTGTTGTTTCAAATACTTAAGAACCAATTGTATTTCATTTTTCTTCATTGCGCTTACATCTTTTACTTGAATTGCTGATATTTTCCTCAATTCTTTTTGTAGAACCTAGTATTAGGGAATTAATATCTGCCTCCAATAAATTACATACATTTTTATGTCATTTGAATTTCAACTTTGTTTAGGGCATGTTCCTTACCATGAAAAAAGGAAGTTGTCATGGACTTAACTGTTTTCGGGTTTATTTATTTTCCTGTATATTTTGTTTCGCTTTTAGAGGAAAGAAGTAGGTAGGAATGAAGGCAGGTAGGCAGGTGGGAAGGCAGAGAGGAAGGAGCATTTATTTACTGTTCAGTTTTGATTGTTTCTCCTGGCCCCAGGTCTCACACTTGAATCCTTGGGCTTTAAGTGGACAAGCCAGAGCTGCAGATTTAACACCTGAGCCACCAGGGTATGCCTGTTTGTTGTTTTTTCTTTTTTGTCTGGAACTTAGGTCTACAGCTTTCATAGCCTGCACCTTAGCTGCCAAGCTACTAGGGGACCTATTTATTTTTTACTTTTTAAAGGAAAGGTGCAGGCAGGAATGAAGGCAAGTAGGCAGGGGGGCAGGAAAAGAGGGGAAGGAGAAGCATTTTTATTTTCATTTAGTTCATTGCTCCCCAAATCCAAGACTCAAACCCAGGGGTTTATGGCCTGTGCTCCTTTGGAGGTAATTGACCTAACCACTAATCCACCAGGATGTGCTGGCTGTTTTCTTTATGATCTTCAGTACTCTAATATTATTTAATTTTTTTCTTAGAACTTACATGTTTAAAAGATCGTTTGAACCAGCAAAGGAGCATGGACTATAAAGGAGGAAATAAGGTCAGCATGGTGGAACAGAAAAAACTTGGAGTTTGAACCCAAAAGACTGGGACCAAATTTCAGCTCCATCTCTTACAGCTTGTGATTGTTTCATAACCCTTAGTCGATTTCTTTGCCTATAATATGGAAGAATAATAATGCCTCTATAGTGCGTCTACTGTGTGCCAGACCCTGTCCCAAACATTACATGTACTATCTTACTTAATCTTTGCAGTGGTCTGATGACGAGGAATGAGTCACAGAGCGATTAATCAATGTGCCAAAATGGCGGAGCTGGGATTTGAACTCTAGCCATCAAATCCCTGCTCAAGCTTTCAAGGCATGACATTGTCTTGAGGAGCTAGTGGCTAACGAATGCAAGAGCCCATTGGCTCTGGAATGAACTATATGTGTGTGCTGTGCCGGGAAACAAGAGGAAGGTGAGATGTGGGTGTGTGGGTGTCGGAGACCCAGGTTTGCTCACCTGCAGCTGTGTGAGACTGTGAGTAGGTCACTTTGGCTCTAAACCTCAAGGAAGGAGGGAACTCCCTCCCTGCGTTCTTTCTTCCCTCTCTCTCAACAGCTTTATCGAGATATAATTTGTATTTCATAAAACTTGCCCATTGAAAAGTAGTTTTAGTCGAGTTACAGAGTTGTGCAACTATAGGACAATGTAATTTTAGGCCATTTCATCTCCCTCAAAAGAAATGCCATATTCTCAACAGTCAGTCACTCCCCATTCAGGTCCCCACCGCCCCCAGCCCAGCACCAGGCAACCACTCACCTACTTTCCACAAAGTTAGGTCTTGGTTTCTGTCAAGTTGCTGTGTCGGGGCCAGGGGCCAGCTTGGTCTCACTGTTTTCCACAGAGAATATCTGCTCCACCAGGTGATGGGAGAAGAGCTGAGACAGGGAAGGTCAGGGAGCTAACTGCTGCCTTAAAATAAGGCATGAACCAGTTATGGGGGGTGGTGAGTGGTTCAGGTTTATCTGGCAGGGCTGGCTGGAGCCAGTGAGAGGCAGGGGAGGGAGAGAAACAGAGGGACTCCAGGTCCGAGAACTTCCGAAAGAGCCAGGCCAGGCACAAAGTGGGACAAAGGCTGCTGGGTGGGCGTGGGGGAAAACGCCCTCCGGGAAGGGATGCAGTACCCACCTTGCCCTGTGGAGCTGCGAGGGCCAGAGGGCTGAGTCCCGCCTCCAGGACCGCAGTCCTCTCACCTTCTCCAAGGGTGGGCGGTGACGACTGAGGGATGTAACCCCAGAGGGGCGCAAACCCAGCTCTGGGCTCCTGGTCTGTGCCTGCAGGTAGCCCATCAAGGGCCAGCCCGGGGCGCCCCTGTGATGACCTCCCGTCATGCCTTGTCTTCCAGAACCCAACGTCTTCCTCATCTTCAGCCATGAACTGCAGGGCTGCCTGGAAGCCCAGGGTGGGCAAGTCAGAGTGTCTCCTGCCTGCAACGCCAGCCTCCCTGCCCAGCACTGGAAGTGGGTCTCCCGAAACCGGCTCTTCAACCCGGGCACCGCGCAGTGTCTGGGCACAGGCTGGCCGGGCACCAACACCACCGCCTCCCTGGGCTTACACGAGTGTGACCGGGAGGCGCTCAGTCTGCGATGGCACTGCCGCACCCTGGGTGATCAGCTGTCTCTGCTGCTGGGGCGCCGCACCAGCAACATGTCCAAGGCTGGCTCCCCAGAGCGTGGCGACCAGACCCGCGGTGGCCAGTGGCGCATCTATGGCAGCGACGAGGACCTGTGCGCGCGGCCCTACCATGGTGAGCAGCTGTCGCCCAGGCACCGGGGCCACAGAGGGACAGACTCCAGCGGGAGGCCTTTGGCTGTCACATCTTTCATTGTAGTGCGTTTTGAAGAATTAAGAAAACTAACTTCAAGGCATTTAATTTTTTTTTTAAAATTACAAAATAAATACATGCTTGTCAAGACGTCAGAAAGTACAAAAGTGCATAAAGTTAAAATCAAGATTTCCTTCCCTCAGGCCCACTCTCTGTGGGAGACCCGAGTCAGCCCCACAGGGTCAGAGTCCTCCAGTGAGGGGACTTTGTGGTGGGCAGTGGTGGGCAGTTCCACCTTGGCGGCCTTTTCCTGGAGGGCACCTGAGTTCCAGGTTGGAACAGAGGAAGGGGCCCCAGGCAGGGAGGCCAGCGTCCCTGCGCTGCTTGCTGAGGGCCTTCCTTCAGGGCAGACCTCCGCGGGTGACCCTGAGGACCTCACTCAGCTGGACTTGGGACAGACCTCAGGGGCCTTGGGGAATCAGCAGCAGGGCCCCTCCCAGGCTCCTGGATTGACTGGAGGCCAGGGGGAGCCTCAAAGCCACTGCCAGGCACCCCGCCTATCTCTGACTCCCCAGGCTATAGAGGATTTTCCCTGGTCGGGGGGTGGGGGGGTTCAGATGCCAAAGGCCTGGCTCCCTGCCCGCAGAGATCTACACCATCCAGGGGAACTCCCACGGGAAGCCATGCACCATCCCCTTCAAGTACGACAGCCAGTGGCTCCACGGCTGCACCAGCGCCGGCCGTGAGGACGGGCACCTGTGGTGCGCCACCACTCAGGACTACGGCAAGGACGAGCGCTGGGGGTTCTGCCCCATCAAGAGTAAGGGCAGGGCAGTGTGGGCGGCAGGGGCCTCCTAGGTGAGCGGCAACCGCTCCCCGCCGCATGGTGCCTCTGTGGGGTGTTGTCTCCCTGAGGGAGAGGACTGGGGAGGACCCACACCCGGCTGTCATGGTGGCAGGCAATGACTGCGAGACCTTCTGGGACAAGGACCAGCTGACTGACAGCTGCTACCAGTTTAACTTCCAGTCCACTCTGTCCTGGAGGGAGGCCTGGGCCAGCTGTGAGCAGCAGGGGGCAGACCTGCTGAGCATCACAGAGATCCACGAGCAGACCTACATCAACGGTGAGGGGCTGACCCACCCCCCACCCCCGGGGCAGCGCTTGGTGGCAGGAGTCTGCCCGGGCTGGGGTGGGGGCTGAGAGCTCACTGCCGCCCCGCTGTCAGGGCTCCTCACGGGTTACAGCTCCACGCTGTGGATCGGCCTGAATGACCTGGACACCAGTGGAGGCTGGCAGTGGTCGGACAGCTCACCCCTCAAGTACCTCAACTGGGAGAGTGGTGAGGCATGGGTTGGGGGTACAGGGCGGCCTGCAGCTGGCCTATTGACTCCTCTCCTCTTACTCTGCTCCAGGTGAACACTGGGGAAGGGGTGCAGATTTCTACCCCCTACAGGGCCACCGGGTCAGCCCAAGTGTGAATTAGGGTCTGACAATGACCCCCTTTCCTCTGGGCTGAGGGCTCGGGGTGTGGACTGGGTCTCAGGCCCCTCCTTGCCTTCAGCCACCCCTTGGGCACTGCAGCCACCCAGCGCACCAGCAGGGGGTCAGGAGGCCCAGGTTGGGCGGCTTGTGTGTGTCCGGTTCAGGGGCGAATACAGGAGGGCCCGGGTGTCCAGGGTGGCCCAGGCTGAGGGAGGGGGCCCTGAGGAGGCTCTGGTACCAGGGTGTGAGGTTCTCCCTCCTGGGGTGCTGGCGCCCTGCCCTCCCCACAGATCAGCCGGACAACCCGAGCGAGGAGAACTGTGGCGTGATCCGCACCGAGTCTTCCGGCGGCTGGCAGAACCGCGACTGCAGCATGGGGCTGCCCTATGTCTGCAAGAAGAAGCCCAACGCCACGGCCCAGGCCCCGTCCCCGGGTGAGCAGACCTGCCGCAGTGCAGGGTGTGGGGACAGGACTCGTCCGCAGGCCCCTGTCCCCGCTGGCCGGGCCTGACCGCACAGCGTGGCCCGTGCAGTCTGAACAAATTGGAATGTGCTCTTCATTCCTTCAAAGATGTGTGGCGAGCTGTGCTCCAGCTGGTGTTAAACTTGCCGTGCGCGGTTCACGGCCTATGCGGGTGACAGACACCTGCCTGGAATACCCGAGTGTGCTCTGTGAACACAGGTAGACTAGGGTTAGAGAGAGATGCCTGGAGAAGACATTGGTTAAGTTTCTGGGAGTTAAGGATGGTTTCACCGGAGTCCTCTTTGATGTGGGCCTTTCCAGTTGAGTTTCAATGTAAAAAGGGCTAATGGGGTGCCAGGAAGAGCATTCCTGGCAGAGGGGACTGCCTGTGCAAAGGCAGCTTTAAAGAGGACGAGTTGCCATCTGGTTGGAGTTTGTACTCGAAGGACCTAAAGTGTGGGCCTGGGGACACCGCCCCAAGTTCACTGATTCCAAGTTCACTGATTCCAATTCCGCAGGTACAGTCTAAGAAGCACTGACTTAGCACCGTGCAGAGACCAGCTCAGAAAGTCAGGTTACAGCTGATCTCCGAAAGGCCGCTGGGATGGTGTGGGTGGGAACAGGTACAGGGAGTGGCTTGCTGGCGGTTGTGATTCATAGAGCTGTAGGGGCTCCACAGGAGTGGGAACAATAGGCAGGGCATGGCCTTGGGGACGCTGCCCCTCCTACAGCATGTGGCCCTGGGCATGCAGCTTAGTCTCTGCCTGCAAATGGAGAATCAGCTCATCCCCTTTGCAGGTGGTTCTTGTAAGGCTAGAGACCTGGCCCAGAGGAGCGGCTCCATGGGTGGCAGAGGATGCTTATCTGTGTTGCTTGGAGGGGAATTGTTTTGTTTTTAAGAAAGAGGAAGAAGCATTTTATTTTTAGCTTTACTTAGTTGTTCACACTGGTTGTTTCCACCCCCACACACACCCAGGGGTATATGGTGTATGCCCCTTTGGAGGTGATTGACTTAACCATTGCTCAACCAGGATGTGCCTATTTTTGTTTTTTAAAGGAAAGGTGCAGGCAGGAATGAAGGCAGGAAGAGAGAAGAGGAAGAAACATTTATTTATTTTTATTTTATTTAGTTCATCTTGGTTGCTTCCCCAAGCCCCAGGTCTTGAATCTGGGTCCTTGGGATATCAGTGGACTTTTTCCAATGGTGGTCTTTCTGATAGGTCCCCAGGGCATGCCTGGAGGGAAGTTTTACCCAAAAAGCCCAGAAAAAATCCATAAACCCACAGAAAGCAGAGTTTACAGAAGGAAACTTCTGCGTCTGAGCACTAAAGTGTTGCCAGAGAACAATTCTGGGCTGTGGGCCCCACTTTCTCCCCTCAACCTTTTGGGGTCAGGAGCAAGGGTTTGAAACACTGGCACCCCACATCCAGGGCACCTCATTTCTAACTGGAGGGATCCTGGGGCTGACACCAGTTCCAGGTCTTTCCAGAAGCTGCTTTCTGAAAGGAGGGCATGAGGAGGACTCTGCTGTGAGCAGACCTAGTGTGTGCCTGTACCCTCCACATGCCCTCCCTGCTCCCCCTGGACTGACCTCTGTCCCTGCGATCTCCCTGGTGTGGTCTGAGCAGAAAGTCCTCCACTCAAAACTCCGGATAGGTCTGTGGCCTTGGATTCTCTCTTTCACCCCAGCCCCCACCTCCCTGTATGAGGCATTGTCTATGTTCTGCCTTCCCGGCCTCATCACTCAAGGCAAGTTGTTGAAGGAGGCACCCTTATGCCTCCAAAGCAGGTCCACTCAGATCTGAACACCCACTAAACTCTGATCTGTGGGGCAGCAGCCTCGGGGATTAGCTCGGTGGCCCATGCGATGGTGAGCAAGTCCCAAGGCCAGGAGCCAGCCGCCCGGCCCTCAGCCCTGCCTCCTTTGCCCAGTCTCCAGGAAACTGATGGCTGGACCCTGGAGAGTTTCTCAGAAGTGGATGGGGTCCCAGAATCCCAACCTGGGCTGATTTTTCAAGCGGGCATCTGCCTTCCTGTCCAGCCAAGCAGACTCGTGCCCGAGCCTGACGTTGTGGATGGTTTAAGGAAGTCTGGTTTCTTCTTGCCAAGGCCCAAGCGAGGGCTTGTTTGCCTCAGCTGCCCTGGGACCCCAGTCCCTAGAGAGTGAACCTGAAATGCATGGAAATGGGGGTGAGGAGGAGGCTGGGACCAGACGTAGTCTCAGCTCTATGGTGCAGGGAGAGGAGGTGGTGGTCTGGAAAAGAGCAAGAGGAGAGATTCTGGTCAAATGAGCCCCTTCCCTTGTGATCGGCCCCGTGCGCCCATCTTCCAGCTCCTTCATCCTGGCCACAGGGCCAGCAGAGTCCACACTCAGGGAATGTTATCCAGGAGAATGATAATGGTTTCTTTCATTAAGCAAGGTGGAGGTGAGCAGGAAACCCCATTTTCAGAGGCAGAGCCTGAGGCTCCTGTGAGTGTTCTGGCTTGAATGCCCCCTCTCTCTGAGAGCCGCGGCAGGAGGGGCTGTCCCGTCTTGGGTGGACTCTGCCACCACCTCCTGGGGCGCTGCCTCCGGGCCTCCAGCAGCCCTGGAGGGTTTTACCTTGTCAGCCTCTTTCCACTGTCCTGAGTGGGAGGGCTGATTTGGGACAGGACTGGGGAGGCGGTGACTTCGTGGGTCTGTGCCCAGGAGGCTCGGCTCCTGAGCAGCGGCCCCCTGGGTCTCTGCAGACATGTGGGCCAACGTGAAGGTGGAGTGCGAGCCCAGCTGGCAGCCCTTCCAGGGCCACTGCTACCGCCTGCAGGCCGAGAAGCGCAGCTGGCAGGAGTCCAAGAAGGCGTGTCTGCGGGGCGGGGGCGACCTGCTCAGCATCCACAGCCTGGCCGAGCTGGAGTTCGTCACCAAGCAGATCAAGCAGGGTGAGGGCTGCTGGTCCATTCGGCTGCTGTGGCGCAGACGGCGGGGCCTCCCGATGTCCACCCTGACCTGCCCCCGGGGGCCTCAGGGAATCCCTTCCTTCCCTGCTGGTGGCCCAGGCTGACCTCTCCTGTCCTTTTGCCCCTTCTCCGGCCACGCCCCCAGAGGTGGAGGAGTTATGGATCGGCCTCAACGATTTGAAGCTGCAGATGAATTTTGAGTGGTCAGATGGGAGCCTCGTGACCTTCACCCACTGGCACCCCTTTGAGCCCAACAACTTCCGGGACAGCCTGGAAGACTGCGTCACCATCTGGGGGCCGGTGAGAACCCCTGTCCCCATCTCAGGGCCTCCTGGAGCTACCCCAGCTGAAGGATGTCATACTCCCGCCCACCTGTGACACCACCCCCTCCTCTCTCGGATGCCCCCACTTCACCCCCTCCAGTCCCTGCCTTCCAGGTGAAGGATCATCAGTTGGCTGGGTCACCCTGGGCAAGTTATTTCACCTCTCTGTGCCTCAGTTTCCTCATCTGTCAGTGGACCACCATGGGGGCCTACTGAGGGCATCAGAGGGATTAAAGGCGTTCATTTCCGTGAAGCCTTAGGACGCTGCTTGGTGTCATCTCTGTCTCCTGCCAGCTGCTCTCCCACCTGCAGGTGGCATCAGAACCCACATTATGTGGGCTACTCTGTGCAGCCCCACTGGGCCCAGGGTCCTGTCTGCTCAAGACATTATAGGGTGATGGCTGTCACGGCTTTGGCTCAGAGTTGGTGTGGGCAGGTGAAGGAACTGGTACAGGGCTTCAAGTACACATAGAGACCCTTTAAAAAGAGACAAAGCCATAGGGACAGACGAACCACTCCAGGGATAGATAGAACATTCTGCCATGAGATACTGCAAACAGTGCCAGGGGCCATCGAGAGAGAGCCATCTGGCTCCAAGGATGCTGTTTAAACATTTATAAACAATTATTTGTCGAGTGTCTGCTTCGTGCCAGGCATTCTCCTAGGGGCTGGGACACACAAACACCTCTGTCCTCAGGATGGAGCTTGACGGCAGACAGACTGCTGGCTGCAGGGGCTGCGGACACGGGTGGGCTAGGTGGTTGGTCAGGGCTGAGGACTGCATTTCTCTAGCTCCATCATGAGATGTGGGTCTGGGCACGAGGCCTCGGCTCACCCTAGTCTGACAGGTGCTGGCTAGACCCCTTGCAGAACTGGAATCTTACCTGTCTTTCCTACTACCAGTTCCTCTAACAGCTCTAGCCAGCCTGACCTTGATGTTTATGAAATGGGCTACACATAATTTAAAAGAGCACATTTAGACAATGTGTCAAAGTTTCAAGGCATTTGCACATCGGCCCCATGAGGCTGGCAGACCTCACCCTGCGCGCTCTGCTTTATGACCTGGAACAGAGAGGCCAAGTGTCTTGCTCAGTCACAAAGCCAGGTTTGCGGAAGAGTGGGAGATGCGGGAGAGGGAGAGTGAGGCTTTCCCTCTCTGTGTCCCTAGGAAGGTCGTTGGAATGACAGTCCCTGTAACCAGTCCTTGCCGTCCATCTGCAAGAAGGCCGGCCAGCTGAGCCAGGGGACCACTGAGGAGGACCATGGCTGCCGGAAGGTGAGGGTACTACTAGAGCTGCCTCTGGTGGGTCCAGGGTCTCCCAGGGCTGGGGTACTGGTGGTGGATGGACTCCTGCAGCCTCCCTTCCTTGGCAACCCCTTCCTCCCGCTCTGTTCTCAGAGCAACAGTGACTGAAATAGGGTGGTGGGAAGCCGATGGGGAAGCAGAGAACAGGAAGTGGGGGTGGGTGGCAGGTTATCACCTGAGTGGAACTGCTACAGGAAGTCTTGTCCTGTGGTCCCACCTTGTCTTCGCTGGCAGGCACACCATGCCATGTGGGGGAGCCTCCCGTGGAGGAATGAGGCCCTTGAGGTGTCTCCCTCCCTGTGTTCGTAGCCCCAGGGTTTTCCAGAAGGTGTTCAGGGACTGAGGGGGCGGGGATAAATGAGTAGGGAAGTAAGTATATGAATAAGGGTGGGCAACGCATTTCCCTTCCCCAGATTCCCTTCCCCCCAGCAGGTGTGGGCCTGTGGATGTATAGTGGGGAGGATGCCATAAAGGATCTTTGTGGGGTCTGGTCTGGGCGGCTCCATCTACTGAGGCCATGCTCCTCCCTCCGGCCCCTTGCTGCCAGTCTGACTCCTCACTCTGTTTTCCTTGGGATTAAGCCCCCTTAGCACACCCCGCCCCCGCCCCCCTGGCCCCATAGAGCAGGAAATGCCAACAGGCCTGACCTCCAGTGGGGAGGAGGGAGCGTGCAGACAGGGTCCCGGCCACCCCACCACAGTGGGACTGTGGGGCTGAGCTCTGGCCAGTGAGGTGGGTGGAAAGGAGAGAATTGCTAACACAGTGGCACTAGGGCCCCTGGAATGTGAATGTGGGTGTTAAGCAGCAGTAGTTAAAACGCCAGGAGAGCCAGGGTCTTCGCACAGCCCTGTTGGGCAGTGGGGACCCTTCCCCCCACACATGTGCAGTCACACAACCACCCCTGCTTTTCTTCAGCTCTGGCTCCCACTCCCGGGGCTGCCAACCTCCAGCCCGCCTCAGGGCTTTCCACTTCAAGGCCTCTTGGAGGCCAAGGCCCTGGCAGGCATCTGGTGTCATTGCGGGTGGAGCAGAGCTGTGGTGACGATGGGCACAGACTTTGGTGCAGGTTCACATTCAGGCTCCACCTTGTACTGTCTGTGACACTGGCCAAGTCCCCTCACTGCTCTGAGTCTCATCTGAAAGGCAGGACATGGGAGTGGGGTCTTTGGGGTGAAACCCAGCACACCTGGTGGGGCTGGGGTCTGCAGCTCTGGGGAGGGGCAGCCCCCCCCAGTTCAGGGTTTGTGGGAGGGCGTGGAGTCCTCCCCACAGACTCTCCTCTTCTGCCCACTCTCCCGAGCCAGGGCTGGACATGGCACAGCCCATCCTGCTACTGGCTGGGGGAGGACCAAGTGGCTTACAGCGATGCCCGGCGCCTGTGTACTGACCATGGCTCTCAGCTGGTCACCATCACCAACAGGTACAAGGAGGGATGGGCACCTGGACCAGCACTTGCTCATGTCCTGGCCTCAGTGGCTCCTCTAACAAATGGGGTCATATTTTGCCATCAGGCACAGAGGGACCTGAGGCCTTTGAGCCCCCAGTGACGCCAGGGCCTTTTTCTAAAACTGTCACAAGAATGGCTCTGATTCCTCAGGTGTTCCCAGTGTGGGCAGGCATGAACAGGTACAGGTGTGACCTGGGTGCCCACGGGAGACAGGTTTTGGCTGTGTCTGACCTTTTCTACTTTCTCCTCAGCAAATCACAAGAGTGCAGACAGTAGAAGGGTTTGCTGGGTTGCTGCTTGTCAGCCTCAGGGTCCCCTACAGACCCCCATTTCCCGGAACAAGTTACCGGTCAAGGCAACCCCCAGGCTCCCAGGACAGGGCATCTGGCCCTGGCCTGAGACGTGCTGGCGGGTAAGTTCTCTGCCCTGCCCGGCCTCTCCCGCAGGTTCGAGCAGGCCTTTGTCAGCAGCCTCATCTACAACTGGGAGGGCGAGTACTTCTGGACGGCCCTTCAGGACCTCAACAGTACTGGCTCCTTCCGCTGGCTTAGTGGGGATGAGGTCGTGTACACCCACTGGAACCGGGACCAGCCGGGTGAGCCCCAGCTCCACCTCTTTGCCCTGGGAGCCGGAGGCTGAGGTGGACCTGCCTTGCTCTGCCCAGACTCAGCCCCATGGCTCGCAGGAAGCTGACTGCTTGCACAGTGTGGTGACATGGTTAGGAGCACAAGCTCTCACCTCATCCTGACTGCTGTTTATTGGCTGCACAGTTTGAGCCTCAGTTTCCTCATCTGTCAAATGGGGATAACGGTACTTTTCTCATAGAGTTGAGGCGAGGCGTGACTGGGTTCATATACGCAAAACCTTTAGAATAGTGAGTGCAATTGCTTTCTGCTGTCATGATTTCACACTCATGATCTTTCGTAACCCTTTCCGTCACCCAATGAGGGGGATGACGAAGCAGGCTCAGGGAGGCTAAGCAACTTGCCAGGGATCTCACAGTATTAAACAAAATGCTGGGGTTCTGCTTCTATCCCCTCCTCCCACTCAGGCTTCGACTCCACAGGGTATGACCCTACAGACGTGGCCACGTTGGTCCCCAGGGCGGGCTGGGCTGGTACCCCACGGGAGTGTGATAGAGAGATTGACCGAGAGTACTCAGCCCGCGGCCTCCCATCTCCCTCCTTCAGGGTACAGCCGTGGGGGCTGTGTGGCCCTGGCCACAGGCAGCGCCATGGGGCTATGGGAGGTGAAGAACTGCACCGCCTTCCGGGCTCGCTACATCTGCCGCCAGAGCCTGGGCACACCCGTGACGCCTGAGCTGCCTGGGCCGGACCCCACGCCCAGCCTCACCGGCTCCTGTCCCCAGGGCTGGGGCTCAGACCCCAAACTCCGGCACTGCTATAAGGTAGGCAGCCTGCTGGCACAGAGGGGAGAGAAACGAGCAAAGGCAGATCACCTAGAAAAGGGTCCTAGGGGACCCGGCCAGGTGGGCCAGGAGAAACTTAGACTGCAGAGATCATTTCTGGTAAAACATGTATCAGTGGGATCTGAGGCCTGGGCACATAGCTGGTGCTACAGAAACATCTGTGGAATGGAAGAAACCACAGACATCCTGGGCTTCAAAGGGTCCCATGTGTTAGGCCAGGCTGGCTGCTCTTCAGAATTGCCTGGGGAGCTTGATAAAAATAAAATGGTCAGGTTTCCACTGTGAGGTCAGGATTTAGTAGGTGGGGTTAGACCTGTGTATTTTTAAGCCCTGCTGGGGCTGAGAGCCACTGACATACTCCAAGGTCTTTTTTTGCAAAAACCGAAGGCAAAGGGACCTCTCCACAGCGAAGTGGCTATGCCGGGGGAAAAGCCCAGCTCTCTCTGCTTTTCCGGGGATGTCTGGGCAGGGGACAGTCTCCAGGAGCTGAGGGTGACAGCTCCCCCTCCCCTGGGGCATATTCTCTGATGAGCAAGATTATCATAGTTAGCCTGGACCCTGTGAGGCCTTAATCCTTCTCCCCATGGCTGTCATGGGGGTGACAGGCCCACTCCCCCCGGGGAGGTTGCCAGTGGGGACAGCTTGGACAGCTGGTGTTCCTGCAGGTATTCAGCTCAGACCGACTGCAGGACAAGAAGAACTGGGTCCAGGCCCAGGGGGCCTGCCAGGATTTGGGGGCCCAGCTGCTGAGCCTGGCCAGCTACGAGGAGGAGCACTTTGTGGCCAACATGCTCAACAAGATCTTCGGGTACTGAGCCTGGGGAGGTGACCTGTGCACATGTGTGCCAGCTCTGGGTTCTGCTGGGCTTGGGGCAGGGTGCAGGCTGCAAGTGACCCTATCAGGGCTGTCCAAGGGCTTGGAATGACCTGTGTATATGCAGTCAATGCCAGGACCCTCCAGTAGCCCTGGTCTCCTTGGAGTCGGAGATCCTGCCCTTATCAGCATCAGGGAGCCAGCAGGGTCCCCCTCAGATTCAAACCGTTATAAAAGGGGTCACCTCCCTCTCCCTCCTCCATTGCGAAATCTTCTATAAACTGACCCAAGTTGAGCATTTCCCACCCGCCCCCCCACCCCATTCCATAAACTCCACTCCTCAGTAAATAGCTTTTCAGGATAGACAGGAGACAGGCTACAAATGTGAGACCCACAGGGGTCTCTCTAGGACCCTCTCTGTCCTGTGAGCCTCCTCTGACACAGCACCACATGCCCTTCACACTGGGAAAATCCAGATAGATCCAGGCTGTGGGAGACCTTAATTCCAGGGGAATTCCTGTTTAACTAGTGATTATAATAGATCACGTTATTGCTTCTTACCATGCGTCAGGTGCTTGGCTAAACAGTCTAACGCTCCTTCAGTCTCCTCCACTCTAGGAAGCAGACGTTATCATTGTGCTCTGTGGACTGATCGGTTGGGTTACTTCCCTAAGGTTACAGTGCTGGTCTGGGGATGAATGTGGACTAGAATCCAGGTTTATCTGATTCCAGAGCCTTGCACCCCTGCTGGCGGGGCAAACCCCACCCAAAGGGAATCAAGGGAAGGGGGCAGTGAGCTGGGACCTCAGAGCTTGGGTTCTCCCCAGCTCTCAGGGTTGGGAACCTTTACAAAGTAGCCCAACAGTGTACCACCCTGTGAGTGTGAAGCCCAGACAGGGCGGCCCCATCCCTGCGACTGCAGGGGTAAGGGGCAAGAGGCTGTGTGTGGCCCCTGCCCCTCTTACCCTGCTTCTTTTCTCCCCCCCACCCCCCCCACCCCGGGCTGTGCTGAAGTGAATCAGAGCCCGAGATCCAGGAGCAGCACTGGTTCTGGATGGGTCTGAACCGTCGGGACCCCGGAGCAGGGCGGAGCTGGCGCTGGAGCGATGGCCTGGGGGTGAGGGGGCGGCGCCAAAGGGGGAGGTGCCACGGAGGGGCGGGGCCCGGAGGCCGGCGTTGGCAGGGCAAGAGAAGTGGGGAGGGCACCTGTCCTGGCCTGGAGTTCCCAGTTCTGGCCAGGCTTCTGGTTCCTCTGTCCTGGGGGTGCGGGCAGCCGGTGCCTCGCGCCTCAGGACCCTCTCCCTCCCCGACGTCTTCAGTTCTCTTACCACAACTTTGACCGGAGCCGGCACGATGACGACGACATCCGGGGCTGTGCAGTGCTCGACTTGGCCTCCCTGCAGTGGGTGGCCATGCAGTGCGAGACGCAGCTGGACTGGATCTGCAAGATCCCTCGAGGTTGGGTGGGACCTGTCGGGGACGTGCATGGGGGGAAGGTGGGCGCCCAGGGATCCAGGGGAGGGTCTCTTTTCCCTGCAGCGTCTCTGTCCTTGTTGTCCCCATAGGCAAGGATGTGCAGGAACCCGATGTCAGCCCGCAAGGTGAGGCCCCCTGCCCACCACGCTCCCCATCTAGCTCCCAGGGGAAGGCCAGTCACCTCCAGGGCAGGGGCCGGCGGGGACAGAATGAGGGGAGTTGGGGCTTCTGGCTGCCATGAGGGAAGAGTGAACCCTGGACCAGGAACCTAGAGCGGGTCGGGTGGGCTCGCAGGCCCACTTGGCTGCCTGTCCTGGACCTGCCTTGTCCTCCTCCAACCGCTGCGGCTCCCACACCCCGCACAACCTGCACCCCGCAGGGCGGCGGGAGTGGCTCCGTTTCCAGGAGGCCGAGTACAAGTTCTTCGAGCACCATTCCACGTGGGCGCAGGCGCAGCGCATCTGCACGTGGTTCCAGGCGGAGCTGACCTCGGTGCACAGCCAGGCGGAGCTGGACTTCCTGGGGCACAACCTGCAGAAGGTGGGCACCACCGTGAGCAGGGGACAGAGGGCAAGGGGAGGAGAGGGAGCAGGGGTGAGGCACTGCCAACCCTCCTCTGCCTGCCTGCCTCCCCCAGTTCTCCCGGGGCCAGGAGCAGCACTGGTGGATCGGCCTGCACACCTCAGAGAATGACGGTCGCTTCAGGTAGGAGCCCTCCTGGGTCAGCAGTGTGGGAGGGGGCGCATGTGTGGATAGCTAGCTGGGTCCCCAGGCTGTAGGTGGGGAGATGACACAGCAGAGACAGGTGAACTGCATTTGCATCTAGCTCTGCCCCTCACTGGCTGTGTGGCCTTGAAAAACTGACAACCTTTCTGGGCCTTGGTTTTCTCATTTGAGAACAGTGAGGCCTGCCTAGTAGGGTGGTTGTGTTAGAAATAAGATACGTGAAGCCCTCAGCACAGCGTCTAGCACATTATCGGGCATGAACTCACGGAACCCCATTATGATGCGCTGCCCATAGAGAAGCCCTCGAGTGTCCAGCCGCCATGCATGAGGGGGCTTGAGGCAGGAAGGGCCAGGAGCAGGGGTTGTCTGAGTGCTCTGTTGCCCTCAGACCCCGCACTGGGAGCCGTAGGCTTCTTTTCCCATTGAGAAATGAAGGCCCAAGGGGTGCTGGGCCTTACCTGGAGGAGCCAGGTGTTGAGTCTCCAGTGGCACTGAGCTCAGGAGCCCCGCTCCTCAGCTAGAAGCCACTGAGCCCCTGGGCTTGAACGCTGCCCTGCCGCCTTTTGCTCAGCCTTCATGGCAGCATCCAGGGGAGGTCAAGACCAGAGCCAGTATGGGAGTCACCCCTGCTTGGTGCCATTGCAGGTGGACAGATGGTTCCCTTATAAACTTCATCTCCTGGGCACCTGGCAAACCTCGGCCCACTGGCAAGGACAAGAAGTGCGTGTATATGACGGCCAGCCGAGGTGAGGGCAAGCTGGGGGCAGAGAGGGTGCAGACGCCGAGGCGAGGGTCACTGCTGGGGGCAGTGAGGCAAGCCTGGGCAGGAGCCCTCCATCTCATCTCGGTCTCTGTTCTCACAACCCCGGAGGGGAGGGCTGTCCCCATAGCCTGGCAGCACAGAGGACCTGCGGTCAGAGATGGACCACCAGCCTGCCCTGCCCTGCCCTGCCCTGCCCTGCCCTGCCCTGGGGTGACTGCCCTCCCTTCCCCTTTCTGCAGAGGACTGGGGGGACCAGAGGTGCCTGACAGCCTTGCCCTACATCTGCAAACGCAGCAACAGCACTAGCGACACCCAGCCCCCAGGCCCACCACCCAAGGTCCTGGGGGGCTGCCCTTCTGGCTGGAGCCAGTTTCTTAACAAGGTAGGAGCGAGGGGACCCTCGAGGGAGTCAGGGGAGAAGATCTGCACCTGGGAAAGCTGAGTCTCAGGGGTCCTGGCCCTTTGGCAACATCAAAGTCATGGCCTCTCACCTGTGCCCACCGACCTCTCTCCTGCTTGGTGCCAGTACCAGCCCTAGATGCACTTCCAATCCACCAGAAAATGGGCTTGTCCACATAGTTTGGTGAGTTTTCTAGGTCAGTGGTCACCAAACATTTTGATAAACTCCTACTAGTGAAAACAAAATACTGAGCATACAAAGCACTTGTGCAAATGCTATAAGCATGTGTAGATATATATAAACTTCCATAGTCATGTGACTTATGTAGACACATATGTAATATTCATCTAGCAAAACATGCACAAGAACAGAGCAATATACAGCATCACTAAAGACTTAAAAATAGTATTTCTAAGTTAAAATTTTTCTTTATTAGTGGTATGGAAAAGAATTTGCGCTCGCTAAAAAGTGACAAGTGGTAATAATCAATATTTAAATTTTTTAAAGAACAGTATGATTGCATATTCTTATTTTTTTAAAGCAAAGTTATAGGCAGGAATGAAGGCGATTAGACAAATAGGCATGAAGAGAGAGGAGGGAAAAAAAAATGTATTTAACTAAATGGCTGTTTAAATTAATTGGTTGTTTCCCCAGCCCTGGGTGGTGAACCTGGGTCCTTGAGATGTACATGGACTATGCCTGGTGGACTTAGCTGGCTACCAGGGTGCGCCTCTCTTGTTATTTTAAAATAGCTTAGCCTGATACTTTTTGATTTGTTATTTAAAGGTCTAGTTTGAAGTTTCAAAATGTGAATTTAATGCTTGTGATAGACTAAAGACAAATAGATTGAAATGAAAAATTCATCCATCATTGGCTGATCTTTGAAGTCATTCTCTCCATTCTTCTAGTTCTTCTACCAATTAAACAAAGGTCTTGGTTTAAAAGTTGGCTAATAAGTATCTGCATTTTAAACAAATCTGCCTCATAAACAAATCAGACCTAATCAAGAGGGTTAAAGCAAGGTCTTTAGCAGATTTTTTAAAAATACACTTAGAAAGTATTTTGTTTGCAGAGAGGATCATTTGAAGCAACACAAATCATCAGGATGGATGTATTGCTAAACACGTTTTCCAAATGTTCCCTGTAAAGTGTGAATTACTTTCCAAAAGCGGTTATCTTTGCACGTGGGCTGATCTGTCGGCTCTGAGCAGACTTTCAGTCCTGCTACCTGGTGGCTGAAAGAGCTTCACCCCGAGAAGAAGGGCAGCCTTTTCCTGTTTGTGCCACATCATTAGTACTCACCTCCGTCCCTGCTTGCTTCGCAGAGAAGAAACCGCTTAGCAGATTGTGAGGATGAGGTTAGTTAGCACTAGATACTGTAATCCACAATCACTGTCAGCGGCTGGAGTGCAGCCCACCTTAGTGTCGTGGATCTCCAGAGATAACCACATCGGTATTTGTTACTCCTCTTCCTGCCTTTTCCCACATCCTGAGGTCATACAAAGTAAGTTTTGCATCTAGCTTTCCCCCTTAGGATTATGTTTCAAGAATTTCTCATGTCGATATAATTTTCCCAAAGCGTATTCTCATGTGGCTTCCTTCATACTTCATGTGTGTAATGCCACCATTTCTTCATGTGCAGTGTCCTCATAATGGTACAGTTACTTTCCGGGGGAAAGCCTGTGACGTATGTCTGCCCCTCGCTGCCTTGCTGGGGTGGTCCCTGCCCTCGTGCATCCCTGTTGCATTTGGATGTAGGGAAAGCGTTAGTGGGCTGCCTTTCCTCTTAGCATTCAGTTCCTGGAGGGCAGGGCCACTGGCACTAAGGACACTTGCCCGTGGTAGGGACTGAATGGAATAGTTCTTTCCTTTATCTGTTACTTCTTGGTCCTGATGTGAAATACTTGCTGCTTCTAATTTCATGACTAATCGTACTAATTTTTTTTAAAGGAAAGGTATGGGCAGAAGAGAGAGGAGGAAGAGGCACTTAATCTAGTTGTTTTTCTTGATTGTTCCCACCCCACTGGCCCCAGCCCCGAGGTGCAAACCTGGGTCCTGAGGATGTACGTGGACTGTGCTTTTGGCCGAAGGTGGCTAACCAAGCTGCTGGTCCATCAGGGATGCCACATCGTACTAGTTATTTAAATGAGGACGGACTGGCTCTGAGCTACTTTTGTGAAATCAAACAAAGGAGTTTTGTGACAAACCAGAAAAACTCTTGTATTATTTCTAGGTCTGCAATTTTCTAGTTCTAGCCCAAATCTGACATCTGTATCAGTCACAATGCTAGATCTAGTCAGGACCACTAAGAGCCCTCACTTGGTAAGCAAGCACCTGCTCTGAGCCATGCACTGTTGTCTTTAATCCTTAAAATAACCCCAAAAGATAGGTTTCTTATATTCCCATTTTACAAAACAGTAAATTGAGACCAGAAGGGTTAAGCTAGGGCTAGAATCTGACCTGCAATTCCCCGCCCCGCTACACCCCCCTCCACCTATCTTTGTGATCCCAACGCTTCCTACTCTCTTTCTCCACTCTCACGCTGCCTCTGAGCAGAAAATCACTATAAATTATTCATTTTCCAAAGAAAGAGTCTTCCCTTGATTAAAGATTCTTTTAACCTTATGGAAGGTTCTTTTAACCTTATGGAAGTAACAAAGGTGAGAAAGGAAATATGAAAGTTGAGTTAAAAGCTGCTACCTATGGGCACACCCTGATGGAGCAGTGGTTAGGTCTGTCGCCTCTGATGGAGCTCAGCCCACATGCCCCTGGGTTGGAGTTCTGGGTCGGAGTGAACAACTAAATAAAAATGAGCTGTAGCTCCCTCCTCTCTCTTCCTGCCCACCTGTCTCCTTCATTCCTGCCTGTATTTTGCCTTAACAGTAACAGCAGTGAAACACTGCTGCCTAATAAAGATCATTCAGAAATAAAAATCAAGTATCCTAGAGATGACCGTGTAAGTGCAAGGGCAAGATAATGGACTGCAGACAATGCTCAGGAAGGGGTTTAGCTGAAGTAGAGGCAGACCTTGTCCCCAGTGCTTGGCTCTGGCGCTACTGTCCAGGGGAATAGAGCCTTTGATGGCCCAAAGAAATCCTCCCACCTAGGTTTTCCCCAGAGGCAGGAAAGTGTCAGCGAAGCTGCTGTGCCAGGTTGCAAGGGTGCCCTGCTCCAGGAGACCCAGCGTCGTGGTTCTGATGTGTTTTCCCTCATCACACAGATCCTCCCCGGGGCTTGCTGCTGAGGGGTGCATGGCAGATTCCGGGTTTGTGGGACAGGGCGTTGGAGCTGGACATCACGGCTCCCCCTCCGCCCCACAGTGTTTCCGAATCCAGGGCCAGGACCCCCAGGACCGGGCGAAGTGGTCAGAAGCACAGTTCTCCTGTGAGCAGCAAGAGGCCCAGCTGGTCACCATTGCAAACCCCTTAGAGCAAGGTAGGGCCAGCCCACGAGGAGGCCCCGGTGTCCTCTAACACGGTCTCCCCAAATGGTCATAGCAGAGCGAGCGGAGGGCTCATAACTCTCTCTCCTGGGGTCCTGTAGCATTCATCACAGCCAGCCTGCACAGTGTGACCTTTGACCTTTGGATTGGGCTCCATGCCTCACAGAGGGACTTCCAGTGGGTGGAGCAGGAGCCGCTGCTGTACACCAACTGGGGACCCGGGGAGCCCTCTGGCCCCAGTCCTGCTCCCAGCGGCAACATACCGGTGAGGAGGCCCCTCCCCACTCTCCTTAGCCCCTGGCCTCCACCCTAGAGGTGGAGCAGTGGAACATGCCTCTTCTAGCCTCTTAGGGACAGTGGCACCACAGTGGGGCAGCTGCTGGGGCTCCCCTGAGCAGCTCCTCCCCCGCAGACCAGCTGTGCAGTGGTCCTGCACATTCCCTCAGCTCACTTTACCGGCCGCTGGGATGATCGGGGCTGCGCGGAGGAGACGCACGGCTTCATCTGCCAGAAGGGCACAGGTACGTGTTGCCTGAGCCCCGGGACTCCAGCAGCGGGCTGGGCTGGACACTGGGGGCCACGCCAGGAAGGACGGAATGTGGTTCCTGCCCTCAGGGGAGCCTGGGGTCACCCCCAGAGTCCACTATCTGCTCGGGAAACAGATGGGCAGAGGTAAGACACCAGTCAGCAGGCAAGGCAGTGAGCACCCAGGGGCCTTGGGAGGAAGGTTTGGGGCCACGGAGGGCCGATGGGAGACTCGACACGGGGCATGCGTGGTGTCGGGGACACTGAGGGTCTGTTCTGAGGCACCTGCAGGTTCACACTGTGCCCTCTGCTCTGGGCTCCTTGGGTAGATGCAGTTCAAGGCTATAGCTTGCTTCTTTGTTTATGGGCAAAAGGCACTATTAATATTAACAGTGCAGACATGTCCGAGTGGCAGTCTGTCCAGGGACTCTGCCCCATGGACACCTTGTCTCTGCCCTCTGTCTGGGAGTGGGTATGGGGAGCAGAGCCCAGCCTGAGCCCCGCCACTTCCCTGCAGACCCCTCCCTGAGCCCATCCCCGGCGGCGTCGCCCTCCGCGGGCACAGAGCTCTCCTACCTCAATGGCACCTTCCGGCTGCTGCAGAAGCCACTGCGCTGGCATGATGCCCTGCTGCTGTGTGAGAGCCGCAACGCCAGCCTGGCCCACGTGCCTGACCCCTACTCCCAGGCCTTCCTCATACAGGCCGCCCACGGGCTGCGCACGCCACTCTGGATCGGGCTGGCCAGTGAGGAGGTGGGCTCCCCACCCACTTGCTTGGTTTTCCTCCCTGTCCCCTCTAGCCCCCTGCCTTCCCTGCCCTTCTCCCCTGCCCCCTGTCCCCGTCCTCCCACCCTCATGGCGCCCTCCTGCCCAGGGCTCCCGGCGGTACTCCTGGGTCTCGGAGCAGCCGCTGAGCTTCGCGAGCTGGCAGGACGGGGAGCCCCAGCACACAGGGGGCTGTGCCTACATGGATGTGGATGGCGCCTGGCGCACCACCAGCTGTGACACCAAGTTGCAGGGGGCTGTGTGTGGCATTCACAGTGGTAAGTGCTCACCTGCTGGGGCCAGGCCGATGGGTGGGCAAGGTGTCGTTGGTCCCTGGGAGGACCCTGGGAGGACCCTGGGCCATTTCCTCCATCCTGCACCCCCACAGGGCCGCCTCCACCCCGAAGAATAAACTACCATGGCAGCTGTCCCCAGGGCCTGGCCGACTCTGCGTGGATTCCCTTCCGGGAGCACTGTTACTCCTTCCACATGGAGCTGCTGCTGGGCCACAAGGAGGCACTGCAGCGCTGCCAGAGAGGTGGGTGGGCGGGCTAGCGCCCACACCTGTGATTTCACCGGATCCCTCTCCTGGGCACCCACAGACAGACCCCATGAAAGCCTGTGCTCTACTCTGCCCGCAGACAGCATTAGCATAGAAGTGTCCCCTTAACGCTGCGAAACAGAGCATATGTGACGGTACAAGTAAATACCCACCCCGACGCATATGCACACGTACACGCTTCTGCACAAATGCCCGGATCACCCTCCACTGAGGTTGCCAGAGAGGTGGGCTCAGTCCTCTCTGGGGTCTCTGCTACCCCAGTGAGACCTGTCTGTCCTGACATGGCCTCCCTGTGTCCAGCGGGTGGGGCGGTCCTGTCCATTCTGGATGAGATGGAGAACGTATTTGTCTGGGAGCATCTGCAGAGCTTCGAGGGCCAGACTCGGGGTGCCTGGCTGGGCATGAACTTCAACCCCAAAGGTGGGTACCCTGTGTGTGGGGGGAAGGGTGAGGCCTTAGGTTGAAGGGGAGATGCCCTCACCAGGGCTGGGTGGGGTGAGGACCTGTGGGGGGCTTAGCTCTAGAAAGAGCCTGCTCTCTCCCACCTACTCCTGCTCCATCCACCTCATCTCCCCTGTTCGGGGTCCCCTCAGTGCCTTCTCTCCCACAGGAGGCACCCTGGTCTGGCATGACAACACAGCTGTGAACTATTCCAACTGGGGGGCCCCCAGCCTGGGCCCCAGCATGCTGAGCCACAACAGCTGCTACTGGATACAGAGCAGCAGCGGCCTGTGGCGTCCGGGAGCCTGCACCAACATCACCATGGGCGTGGTCTGCAAGCTCCCTCGAGGTGAGTGTCCCTCTAGGGACAGGCTGCCCCGGTCAGCCCCACACAGCTGGTGCCTAGAGGGACCAGTGGCACTTCTCATTACTCAGTGACAAGGTGGATGGGAGGGCATGAACAGACTGGCCGGGACCCTCCCCTGGGAAAAGTCTATAGGAACCTCTAGCCCATCCCACCGACTTCCAGACTGGTCGGCAACCCCGTCACTTGGTGGTTAAGGGCACAGACACAGTCTGTGATTGGGGGCAAGTTATTTAAACTCCGTGGCCTCAGTTTTTCATCTGTAAAATGGGGATAATAACAACCTACAAGATTAGATGAGTTATTAAAGTAGCACCAGGAAGGGCTCTTTACATCTTTACTCGCTACTGTTACCAGTGCTATTGGTAACTGGTCCCTCCTTCTTCCCTGCAGCTGAGGAGAGCCGTTTTGCCCCATCAGGTGAGCTGAAGGCAGGACTGAGCCTTCCCTCCTCTTCCCATCACTCCTGGCAGCTGGGTGGCGGGGGTGGGTCCCTTTCACCCAGCAGCCACCGGCCTTCCATCTTGCTACAGCAGCGTTCCCAGAGAACACAGCAGCGCTGGTGGCGGTCCTGATGGCCGTGCTGCTGCTTCTGGCCCTGCTGACCACAGCTCTCGTCCTCTACCGGCGGCGACAGAGCGCTGAGCGTGGGGCCTTTGAGGGAGCCCGCTACAGCCGCAGCTCCTCCTCCGGCCCCAGCGAGGCCACTGAGAAAAACATCCTGGTGTCGGACATGGAAATGAATGAGCAGCAGGAGTAGAGCCCAGGGCGTGAGCAGGGCCGGGCGGAGGAGATGGGGAGGCCCTTCCCCCAACCCCAGCTCCCGTCTACTTGGCCTTTGGATGGGTGCCCTTGGGAGTTGCTGTTGGGAGCTGGGGCTGGGCAGGGCCTGAGCTGGCGGGGTCCCTCCCTCCCACGAGTGCTGGGCTGAGACCTGGCTGAGTGCAGCACGACATTTTCCACTTTGGGGGACCTAAGGTCTTGTCCCCACCATGGTAACAGAGGCAGGACAGGAGCCTCTCTGCCCTTCTCTGCCCAGGCCCCCTGACCCCAGGTCCTGTTCTCATCGCAGAGCCTGAGGGGCCTCCCCGAGTCATCAGCGGCCTCTGTCGCTTCTCTCCCCACCTGGCAGCCTTAGCCTGAGCCCCTCGCCCTGCCCTCGCCTCACTTCTCATCCAGCCTTTCCTTGTGAGCCAGGGTCCAGGGGTTTAGGGGGCCCTCTTGTTCTTGGTGTGTGTCAGCTGAGGGAGTCATGCATCTGTGGCTCCTGTACCTGCTGGGGCGGCCGTGGAGTGAGGCCAGAGGGGCATCGCTGTGGTGTTGGCTGGACTGGGGAGAGGTGCCTCAGCCTCCTGGGGGTGACCTGGTTGGGCTGGGGTGTCATCTGGGTTGGGGGAGGGCTCTGACCTTAAAGAGTCCCCTGTGGGGACCAAAATAAGTTCCCTAATGTTTCCAGCTCCTGGCTCTGGTTTGGAGGGGAGGAGGGGGTGCCCGAGTCCTGGGGGACTCAGAAGGGAAAACCAGGCAGACTCCAGGTGCCCACCCTCTAGTAGGGCCCAAAGGGGCCGCGCCCACACTCTTGGGGTGGCCCAGAGCATGGGACCCCACCCTGTGCCTTTCTAAGAGGCCGGCATCCTGGACCCGATGGACCCGAATGCGTGTGCCGCCTGTCCTTGGGCCTTGGTGCGGGACACTGTGAACAGACTCGAAGACACGGTCCCTTTCTGTCGCTCTTAATTTTTTTTTAATGTGCCATTAATGTTACGAAGAAAAAAGAAAAGCAAACAAATAAAACATCTTTAAGAGGTTTGAGAGAGGGGTTCCTCATGTCCTTCAGAGATAAATGTTTTTTGGAGCTTGACTGTGTGTGCCTCCTGCAGTCCGCGCTTTGCCTCTTTCTCTGGACCGCCCCTCTCGGGCGCTCGCCCTTTTCCCATTCCTGGGCTCTGCCTGTGGGTGAGAACTCAGCTGTGTGAGCTCATGTCCTCGGCCCCCTTTCACCTGTGTCAGCGGCAGAACAGGATCCGCCTCCCTCGGGTGGTTTTAAGGCTGTTGGTGGGTTAAATGAGATCATCTGTGCAAAGCAGTTGGCCCAGCGCCTGACTGCGCTCATGCAGTAAGTGCCCCCTACACTCCAGCTGTTACTGTTATTTCTGGGCGGTGGCCCCAGGGGTGAGGTGCCCAGACCTGCCCTGGGTGTGAGCCCCACATCAGCATCTCCAACATGGCCATCATACCTGCCTTTGAGCTGCAGAAAATGCACATTTGTCCTGTGGGAGCTGGGGCTGTGAAACCCCGCCAGAGGTGGGGGAGTGGGTGGATTGCAGGACCTCTCCCCAAACTTGCCTTCATGCACTTGCGGCTCCTTCAGCGGGGAGAGCTGCGGACCAAGGGGAGGTCCTGCCAACAAAGGGCGTGTAGCGTGCCAGGTGTGCTGGGGGCTGGGAGGAGGTGGAAAGCCGGCCAAGGGGAGAGTGCTCCCAGGGGAGAGTGTGCTTTTCGACAGGGTGCTTGGGGAGGTCCCGCCGAGGCAGTGCGATGAGCCCGAAGGAGGTAAGGGCGCCAGCGATACAAATGTCTAGGCCAGGCTCTTTTCAGTGTAGTGGGAGAGGCTAATCTGACCCGAGATGGTGGTTTGGGTCAGGATTGCAGAGGAGGCCGATCCTGTGCACTTACGTGAGTGTGTGGTTTCCTTTGTTCATCATTTTGAAAAACAAGTTTCGACTTTTCCCAACAGGTCATGCTAGCACAAGGTTCAAAGTCTAACCCACAGAAAGTATTGGGAAGTCTCCCTCTCAACCTGTCCCTGCCCCTCTAGGGAACTACTTCTGTTGGTTTCCTGTGCGTCTTTCCAGTATCTCTGTGACATACAAGTGAAGGCTGAGGCCAGATCCTTTGGAAGGGACAGCAGCTGCGTGTGGTGGGCGTGGGGTGTGCAGGAGAATGGGGTGCTGAGTGGGGAGCCCCACGGGAGAGTGTGGTAACTGTTTTTTTGAGTTCTCAGTCGAGGCCCAGCTCCATGCCCTCTGGTTCTCCTGGTGGCAGCTGCCGGACCTTCCTGGGGAGGTGGGAGGGACTGGTGATTGAGGGAAGGGAGCCCCAATCACCAGGGGGTCCTTAATGATTATTCCATTTGCCCTGAAGTGAGCTGATCTCCAAACCCAGGGACAGCTCTCTGTGAGTCACGTGCCCACCATTGGCCGTGACCCATTTGACTAGGCTGCAGGGAAGAAGCGCCCCGGGAAGCCCTCTCTCCTGGGAGAGAAAAGAGCTGAGGGGTGAAGACAGGGTCATGGGCTCCTGGGGCAGTAGGAGCAGCTGAGAGTATGATGCCCCAACTGCCTAGAGCTACTTGGGGCTAGTGGCTTCTGAGTGTCAGAGTTTTAAATGGCTCCAGAAATACCCTGCCTCATCTCTCTGAGCCTTGGAACAATTTTGGATGCTATCTTTGACCATCCTGGGACTGCAGGGGACACAGGTCATGAGAATGATAATAATCAAAATATTGGGTATTTCACTCTGTGGCTCTATTCTGCTAATCAGGAGTTAACTATCTGCAACACAGCGTGGGTAGGTGCCACTATCAGCCTTACAGATGAGGAAACTGAGGCACAAAGCAGAAGAACGTGCCATGCCACTGCCCCTCCACCCTCCTGCTCTATAAACAATAGTGGGGGTGGACAGCGAAGACTGGACAGGGCCCCCCTGCCATCTTGCAGTCACAAGCAAGAACTTTGTCTCAACCCATCACCTCTGCTGAGAGTTTGAGAAGCCTGCTTTGAAATGAAGGGTTAAGAATGACATCTTTCCTTTGGTTTTTCAATGACATCTGTTCCCAAGGAAATGGAGGAGGGATACCCGTGTAGCCGGGGCTGGGGTAGGACCTTGGGATACAATGCATAGAACTGCACAGAATGCATAGGAGAGGCGGGGGCTGTCACAGTCATGGATATTTTTAAACTCTCACTTGTACCAACAGGAATCAAGTCTCCCTCTTCTCCTACAAGCTGTTCTTCAGAGTTCCTCTCCCCTCATCTCACCAGTCTGGGTTGGTGGCTTCTTGGTACCTACACGAGGACTCTCAGATATCTGATCTGGCTCTGGGGAACCCCAGTTTCTCTGCCCAATGACCCCACTCTACCCATCTGCTCCCACCACCCTCTGCATCTTCGTGTCCTGACTTCTGGAGCTGGTTGGGATGTTACCCTTGCTCTCAGGCAGACCAGGAGCTGGGCCTTGACTGCCAGACTGACTTACATCCTACTCTTGGGCTCATCTCTTCTCTGAGGTTAGGTTTTGCAATGGCTAATTTTATGTATCAACTTGACTGGGCTGAGGGATGCCCCGATGGCCGGTAGACATTTCAGGGTGTGTCTGTGAGGGTGTTTCTGGAAGAAGGTAACATTTGAATCAGTAGACAGAGGTATAGGCTGAAGTGGCTGGCCCTGAATTGAATGAAAGGGTGAAAAAGGATGAATTTTCTCTCTTCTGGAAGTGGGACATCATCTTCTGCCTTCAAACATCAGAGCTCCTTGTTCTTGGCCTTGATTTGGGACTTACACTCTTGGTTCCCCTGGTTCTCAGGCCTTTGGGTTTAAACTGGGACCATTCCATGGAATTTGTTGGATCTTCAGCTTGCAAATGGCAGACTGTGGAGCTTTTCAATCTCCACAATTGTATGAGCTAATCCCTCCTTTATCTGTCCATCATCCATCCATCCATCTACCCATCCAACGATCTGTCCATCTATCCTATTGGTTGGTTCTGTTTCTCTGGAGAACCCCAATACAGGGTTAATATCTGCCTCAAGGGTTTACTATGAGGATGAAGGATAAATGTGACATGCTTGTCTCCAGGCCCAGCCCAGAAGTGCTAAAAGGCATCCATAGGTTCAGAGTACTAAACCAGACTTTTTTACATAAGTCTGGTCATCACAATAAAACTGAACTTCAAAAGGTTGAGCACCATGCATTTTTCCATGTCCTCACATCTGGTACAAAACTGATGGTTGTGATGTCATATACCCTAAGTGTCAAAGCCTCGGAAAGACCCTGTGTCCCATCCGTGGCCACAAACACTGCCAGGATGTTGACGGCCACCTTTGATTCCATCCAGTTCTCTATACAATGTATTTATATATGCATGGTCCTCCTTAGACGTTTCTCATATTGGCTCCTGGACAAATCTCTTCCGTCAGTCTTAAACATTAGTTAAAAACCAAAGGAGCTGGGTGCATCCTTGTGACCCAGGCAGATGAAATGGTGGTGGTGTGGACAGTGTAAAGCCCACGGACCCTTGTTTGTGACCCGGGCTGGAGGGGAATAGCAAAATAAACAAAGAAAAATTCTTTTTTCCTTCCTTCCTTTTCTTCTGTCCTCTCTTTAAAAGTAAGTAAATGAATAAGTAAATGCCCATTTCTTTTTTGTTTTTTAAAGAATGATTAGGATTTGGGGCTCCATTTTTGAATGAAGGAACATGAGGTTTTAGGAATTTTATATATCATGGAGATATTTTCAATTTGAGTGGCTCTTCTAGGCTCTGAGCATAATCCTTTTGCATGCATCAGTAGTTCATTCCATCTTTGGTTTTTTTATCTTTGTCTCTGTTTCTCTTCCTCCCTCTTTCCTTCCTCCTACCTACACTCTTCTCCTCTCATTTTCTTTTTTCACCAGCCACTCTGCCCTTTTTCTACCATGTCTGGATCTGGCCTTTGGGCCCTAAGATATAACTAGGAGGTGTGCCATGGTAGAGCAGTGGTACTGAAGGACCACAGGCCATGTATCCCTGGGATCGAGTCCTACGCTTGGGGGGAAGCAACTGGTGTGAACTACTAAATAAAAATAATACAAAATGTTCCTTCTCTCTTGCCGCCTGCCTACTCGCCTTCATTCCTGCCTGTATCTTCCACTGAAAAAAACTGTTAAGTAGGAGAGAAGTGTGAGTCCACACACCAGATGGGCCCTAAGTGGGTGCCCACAGGGCTGGTTGCCCGTCCCGCCTCTCCCAGCACGGGGGAGGGGCCAGGATGCGCCATCTCTAGGGGAAGTGAAGGAGGCACGGAGCAGAGGTGGCAGGGAGCAGAGGTGGCAGGGTGCGGGCTGTGAGATGTCCTTCCCTGTTCTTCATCGCCAAGTGTGAAGTCCTGAGAGTTTGTCTACGGAGGCGGAATAAGTACAAACGGGGGCGCTGGGTGAGTAAAGTCAGTTTACTGAGGGGCTCATTTGCACTCAGGTGGAGTCAGGCCTGAACAGGTGCCTCAACAGAGGGATTGGGCCACTGGGTCCCTTTGGGCTTCTGGGCTTCGGGGCAGCAACAGAGCAGCCTGGGGTCTGGGTGGGGTCTCAACCAACCAGGCTGCTTGGCCTGAGCTGTCTGGGACTGGACCAGTGGATGCTCAAGCCAGACCTCGAGAAGAGAGTAGCATAAGGTGGCAGTGGTAACTGAACACACGGGTCTCAGTGTCAGGGAAGAGGAGGGAGGAGAAGGCACATGGGGACACAGGAAGGATGGCTGCGGGGCCCGGGGGGGGTGGTCTTTGCTGAGCTCCATGGCTGGCTCCCTCGCTAGACCACCCGGCTGTTGCTTTCATTTTCATCTCCCAACTCGGAATCTGGAAAGCAAGGGGGTCTCTCAGGCTGTGGTGCAATGGCAGACTTGGGGATCTGCCATGGAGGGGCGTGGCCTTGCTCCCCCTCCTACCCCAGCCCTGGCCCCTGTGGTCAGTCAAATATACACACTGGCCAGTGCCTGAAACAGTGTGGGGAACAGAGACCCACACTCTGGGAATCCCCAGAGTGCCCCACTGGACATCTGGTCAGGCCAGGGCAGCTGGAGTGCAAGTCCCTCACGGAAGGAACCTTAGTTCCCTCCATGTCCCACACAGCCTGGGACTGCTGCAGCGAAGGTCTGCAGGCTGACAGCTGGAGAAGACTTTGCCTCCTCTCTAGCACTACACAGCCCCACCCCCAAGTCCCTGAACTCTTCCAGGAATAGGGGAGTTGACCCAGGTCCCTCAGACATCAAACAGCTGGAGGCAGAGTCATATGACAGGAGGTATGGGATGACAGTGGGCTCTGAGGGGAGGCGGTAGAATGGGCATCAGTCCTTGTAGGAGTAAAACTCTTGTTCTCAATTTATTTCTTTTCCCATTGGCTTGAATGGGGCTTCCTGACTATCTGGAAACAGTTTCTGACTTTTAAAGGGCAGGGAGCAGGAGCAGTGGACACCCCCATCCCTCCCTGGACCCTCAGCCTCTGCATCTTTCCCCCATCCTGTTCTTTCCCCCAGAGCTAGTTGCCTTGACCTGTGTGCTCCAGCCCAGCCTTTGACCTGGAGGCCCTGCCTTTGCTCCTAATTCTGGCCATACTGTATAGAAGGCAGAGGAGGCATCATTCCCCTCCCTGGCCTTGGACTTGGCTGTGGTGAGTTGCCTATTTGGTGCCAGCTGGGAAGTAGCTGTCAGGAGAGCTGGGCTACAGAGTCATGTGACAGGTTGTCAGACCTGGGAACATACACGCTGGGACTCTTCTCAGGTGCCCTGACCTCAGTAGCTTTTGTGTGTGGCCTCCTTTCCCAGGTGCAAGAGAGAGGGTGCCCTGGTGAGCAGGTTGGCATGGGCACCGCAGCATCACAAAGAGGCTGGTATCTCTGTGCCACCTGGTGTGCCCTGGGGCGCTGTCTTTTCCCTTCTCTGTTTATGCGAACTGAGCTAGGGCGACAGGGCACAGCTATGACTCAGCTCTGGCAACCCATCTTAGCAAGCATGGCCACCCAGGTGAGTCACGCCAAGCTGCCTCCTCAGAGGAAGAGTGTGGCCCAGCGGGGCTAGGTGCCGGGCTGCCTCTGGCTGCTCTGGCGGGAAGCCAACCCAAGGCTAAGCAGGCCCAGCTGCCAGGCCCAGCTCTCTGCGCGGGGCTCTGCAGTGTCTGGGGGGTGTGGGGCTGGGGTCAGGTAGAGAGGGTCTGCACCCACATTTCCAGGGAAGAACTGGTTTCTCCCACAGTTGACTGGAGCCTAAAGCTCGTCCCTGCTTCCTGAAGACGATGATAAATGAGGGTGCGTGGGACCATCTGCTTCGAGCAACAGAAAGGGCCGACAGGGTCCCCTCCGTGAGGACTCCTTTTAAAACACCCTTCTGAAGGTGCTCACTCTTCTACCATCCAGAGATGTCCATTTCCTCTGCATTTGGGCTTGGAGGCCCGGTGCCCCTTCCCTAAACCGGATTCCGGCCCCCAGCCCCTGGGTCCTGCTCGGCCCCCGTCTGGGCACTAGGGGTCGCCCTTGGCCCGCCGATCCACCGGGCGCGCCCTCCGCATCGGGTTTCCCGAGGAGGAACTGCGGGAGCCTTGGGCTGGGGGCGGCACGGAGACCGTGCCCGGAGCCTCGGGTCGTCGAGTCTCCCCCGTCCACCAGTCGAAGCGCGGGGAGGGGTGCCAGCAAGGGAGGTCGGTGCACGGAAGCGCTCTGCCCAGAGCTGGGATTCTCGCCAAAAGCTGCGATTAGGACCCCGAGGGAGGCTCAGAGGCACTGTCCCCAGAAGGGGGTGTGCGCAACAGCGACAAAACGGTCTGTCCTAGTCCTTACCGCTCCCTTCCCGGCTGCCGGGGTGGGGCGGCACCTCTGGGTTAGCCCAGCGACAATGCCCTGAGTGGGCCCCGAGCCTTGTGGGGACACGAGGGGGCGCTGGGACCTCGCCGAACTCGGCTGGACACCCGCGGTCGCGCCCCAGCTGGGCCTTGATGGCTCCTTTTGTAAATGGAGGGGAGGGCCCTCCCCCGTCTGCGAAAACGGTCAGCCTGGGTTCTCAGGACTGCGTGTGCTGAATAACTAACGGGTTCTCTAGGGTGGGAATGTGGGCCCCACCGTGGGCTGCTGGGTCAGCTGCTCTAGGCAGGTCTATTGAGAGTCTCCAAGGCATCGCTGGGACAGGCTGCTTCGCGATCCCCGGGGGCCCACCCTTCGCGGAAATCGGAATCTCTGGGAGGGGCCAGGAACCTGTTTTTGGGGTAAATTCTCCAGATGTTTCGGACAGCAAAACCAGTTTGGGTCTCTGCTCTAGACCTTTCAAGGCAAGCAGTTTAAAAAATCTCTTCCCAGAAGAGCCTCTGGGGACAGAACTGTCACACCCCGCTCTGGTCACTGTAATCCTTGTGGATGGAGAAATTTTTTCCTGCTGGGTCTGCTAGCCCTCCTGCTTTCACCAAGCACGTTTTCTTCAGCTGGATGTCCCCGGGGATAAAGAGCCTGGGGACTGCTGCCCTGCTGCTTGGGACCTTTCCCCAGAGACCTGTTCTCCTAATCAAACAGCAACCTGCTTGACTGGATGGAATGGTGAGAAAATCCAATAAAGCCACTACTGTGTGTATGTGGTCACTTTCCTTAGTGGCTAAAGGGCCCCCTCAGGGGAGAGGCTGGAGAGGCACCCCGAATGCAGGTGCTGGACAGTCCCAGCCAAGAAAAGGAAAAGATCCAAGGCCAGTCACCCGCCCCAGAATAAAGTCTTCCCCTTTGTTGGCCCTTTCCCTTGCTTTCAGGATGAATTAAAATTCTTATCTGCGCTGCATCCAGTATTCTCGGCCTCTCCTTCCTGATTACTGCAGCTAGAGTTTCCCAAGCTCTGCCAGGCTATTTTTGCCTCTCGGGGGTGGTCACTACTTCCTTTCTCACTATGAGGTTCAACACGGTGACAGCAAAGGAGTGAATTAGCAAATTCCCTCAAAATGGCAGGACTGACCCCCAAACCTACTTCCATTTTCTTCCGGTCTGGGTTGTGGGTAATGTCTTGACAACTACGAGAAAGAAGACAATGAAAAATGAATTGTTTTTCCACAGCAATTGTGAACAGATGTCTCATTCCCTAGTCTCAGGAAGGTTCTAGGAATCCCTCATCTCACCTTAAAGGGGCAGGGCCAGCGCAGGGAGGTGCCGGATGGGGGCAGCGTGTGGGCCTCCAGGGAGCCCCCGGGCACCTTTGCTGGGCCAGGGCATCTCAGTCTGTGTGAAGAGGCTGGCTTCCTTTCAGCACCTGACTTGAATAGCAGACCCTATCTGGATGGTCAGGGCTGGCCTGCAGGCGGTGGGGTGAAGGCAGTGCTAATTGGACACTCGCCTCACCACTGGCTTTTAAACAATCGGTTGTATTCTCTGCCTGACAGGAAGCAGCAGGCCCATCAAGGATCTGGGCTCCCTCTTTGTTCTGACTGTATGGCATTTTATGCCACCATAAGAAACACTGTGTACTCCGTGGGAGCCCATTATGCCAGGCTGCAAGGGTGTGGGCTCTGGTGCAGAGAGCTGGGGCTGTACCCCGGAGAAGAGGGGCTTTGTGACAGGCAGGGGACAAAACAAGGGGTGCTGGACACTGTTACTGGGGCAACTGCCTGTCCAGTGCGGATGCAGCTTTGAGCCCTGGGGCTCTTCCTGTGCCTGAGGAGGGTGCCTCACACACCGGCCAGGAGGAGGGCAGCAGAAGGATGGAATTTCTTCTGGAGCAGCTGTCCTGGTTACTTGGTGAATTATGCATCAGGACTGTGCTAAGCACACCTTCCATTTTGTCCGGTGACTGAGGTGACCTCATCCGGCCTGTAGATTCTGTGCTGGGAATGGCATGTATCTAGCCAACATCACCCGCCACCAGGGGGCGCCATCTTGGTGAGTAGGGTAGTTTTCCCAACTGTGGGTCAAGCCTGGGCTTCCTGTATTGAGTAGATGACTTTCGTTGAGGTGAGAGATTTTGGTTTTCTAGAAATGGTGTGAGTTGGGAAGGCCCAGAGAAAGTCCATCCAGCCTGACACGTGAATGGGCCAGTGGGATTTGAGAAACTGTCCCTCCCCAGTTTCATGCTGGTAGAGTCTTCATACAGGTGAAGTGTCAATACACCTGGACAGAAGACCAGGCGCTCACTCCATGAGAGACCAGCTATTATAACGATCCAGGGAAGGTCTAGGCCCCGTCAGCCCTTTAGCACAGACAGGGATTCTTTTATTGTTTTACTTTGGACATCTGGGGGGCACAGGGGTGCTGTCATGGGCCGGCTGGGAGAGGGATTCAGGGTACGGGCACATTTCACTGGGGGCATGGAAGAAAACCCGTGGCTAGGAGGAAGCCCAGGATGAGGGGCTTTGGGGGAACAGGCCTCAAATAACAATATACCCCACCCCCTGGTTGCTAAAAGGGAGAGAGGAGGGGAAGGCAAATCCATTTAGCTTCACCTCACAGGCCAGCTCAGTGTCCCCATTAAAGAGTTAGCCAGGGGTCAGGTGAGTCAGGTGGGGTTCTGTGTTCCCTGGAGATGCTCCCACATGAGCTCTGAAGTGAGAAAAGGTTCATCTTCTGTTGGGCATTCACAGAGAATAACCATCCAGTTGCTTCCTCCAGTTTGTACCCAAGTCTGTCCTTATATCTTCAGGTCTCCCGGCATGGGCTCCCTTTCCCTGTCCTGTTGCAACAGCTGACCATCTGGCTTCTCCCCACTCTAGCCCACCTCTGTCTACTCTAGTTTGCTCTGAAAAATACCAGTGTCCAGGATCGACACCATTCAGTGGCTTTCCAGAGCTGCCTGCAATCCCGCCGTGTTCTCCCCTGTGCTCCCAGTTCACTTCCTGCCCGTCTATCACACTCAACACCTTGATTTCCCCAAATACGCAAGTGTTTCGTGTTTCTGCGCCTGTGTTCCTTCTGTAGGGAACATCCTTTCCCTCTCCACCTTTGCTTGTCCACCTGCTAGAGTGCCCAGGGTTGAGTTCAAATACCCCCCTCACCTAACCAGCTGATGAGAGCAATGATGGAAGCACCCCCACCCCCAAGCAGTGGGAACCTCTTAGCAAAGAGTACAACCTAATTGGATTAAAAGCAAGTCCTCTGAACATTGGTTTGTGTCCCTGAAGACCATGCCTGGAGAATCTGTCCTGTAGAAGGAGTGGGAGGAGACAAGAATGATGGCTTCTCATGTCTTCTAACTTTGCTGTAAGTTCCTCCACATATGACTGCCTTCCATCTTAACATGACACATTTTTTGATACTCTTGTTACATGTCTTCTCTAGGCTGAGTCCCTTAGAGACAAGGAGTGTCTTAATCATCTTTGTATTTCTAGAATCAAGTCTAAAATCCAACACATAGTAGGCCTGTAGAAACTGTTTGAATAAATATACTTTGAATTGGGCGAGTTCTTTTTCCTTGAATATCTTTCTCTCCACAAATTTGTATTATCACTTTCTCCAAAACAAACTCAGTGTTCACCTTCTAGAAGAAACAGCTTCTGGTTCTTTAGTTCATTGAGCATAAAAATGTATTGAGCCTCTGCTATGTGCCAGGTGTTCTAGGCACCCAAGGACTATGGGATACAAAAGCGATAAAGGTTTCAAGTTGCTGATGACCCCACCTTCAAGTCTATCAGACTACATCCTTATTTGTCTTCATTTAACTTACTAAGCACTTTTGCAATCACTCGATGCTCTTAGTATTCACAGAGCCTGGGATGTAGTCAGCAGTCACTGAGAGTCACTGTGTGCGCGACATCATGTAGAAGGCCTAACTTTGCCTTCATTCAGCTCACAGCTTTGTTGGGGAGAAAACCTGTTTGTATTGGACCCCTGGAAACTCCAAGAGGCCCAGCCAAGGAAGATCTTGTGTTGTCAATGGGCTTCAGTGGGTCTGCTGGCTTGCTTCCCAGGTTCTGCTTTCCAGTTATTTCCTGGTTTTATAAATAGATGAATCTCATCTTCCAACTTGATCATAACTCCTCAAAGACAAGGACATCGTGGCATCATACCTGGCAGCCACTTTCCCTGGCCCCATCTCAGCCCTCTATGCAGGGTAGGACATGAATGAATGCATGAAAGAATGATCCTCGTCAAAAACAGGTGATCATCACTGGGCATCTTACTAAAACATAACCAAGAAGCCCAATGTGAGTGAGTTCCCCAGGTCTCTATAGATAATGGAGGGGAAGAAGGACTTCTCTCCCAACACAGTGCCTCTCTGTAGCTAAATGGTACCTGCATGTTTGGAGTATTTTTCACAAGTACTGAAATGCAACTCTAGAAGAGTGTGAATTTGACCAAAGTCACATATTTCCCTACATTCATCTGTGTATCTCATAACTGGTTATTTGTACCGGTTATTGCTTGGTGGTTTATGTGGGTCAACTCTAGTCCAGGGTTGCTCAGATTAAATGTCAGCTCATGGAGAGAGAAGTGTATTGTCCTGTTCTTCCTGCGTGCTTCCTCCCTGGTTCTGAACTTGTTTCTGGAGTGAGTTACTCCTTCTCCAGGATAGTTTTACCAGAACATTCTTCAGAGTCAAAGCCTAGTTAGGGCCTTGGTTTTCATTCACTGAGTTGTACTGTCTGTTGTCTTCTCAGGTTTGCTTTCTAGTCATGGAGGCTAATGCCTGAAGGAGCTTGCTGGTCTTGCGGCCATCTGTAATCTGTGTCAACCCCGGGTGCTTTGAAGTTCAATGTGCAATAAAATGTTCATTAAAAAGAGGTGGAATCATGAAGATGAGGTTACAGAAATGTTAACAAAGGATCATTTCCTGCTTCCTGTACTTTCCTTTATTTTTCCCAAAATGTATTTTTCTGAGGATTTATGTCACCATTAAAACTACAGAGGGGTCAAAGGAAGGACAGGCCTGGGTCACAGAGAGGGTGAGATTTCTCAGAGATCTCTTGGCAAAGACGTAGAGGTATTTTCAGTGGTGCTTAGAGTCTAAGGGGAATATTTAAGCCAGAAAAGAGAAGGGACAAATCTAGAATTGTTGTGGCTAATGATCTGAACAGTATTTTTAGGAGAAATTAATCTCAATGGATCAAAAGAGCCTCAGGCCCTCAAGGCCTGGGACATGGAAGGAACACTTGGAATGACTGGGTTCCTTCCTCCAGGCAATGACAGCACTGGCAGCTGCCTCTTGGACCCTCGAGGTGGAAGAGGAAAGAGACAGGAGAGAGAGGAAGAAGTGAAGAGAAAGAGAAGGACATGGGGCGAGGCCTGGCATTGGCTCTGAGACAGCCTTGTGGCACCACTGGTGGCTGGTCCACTGCAATGGTGGCTTCCAGACATGACCTTCTGAAGGGAGCAGAGGTCAAGTTTCAGCCTCCAGGTCTTCTGGGAACCCCAAACACTAAAATGACATCAGCCTCCGGCAAGACCTCGAGATAAGAGAGGCAGCCCTGTCCTGTCGGTCCAGAGAGAAGCATTTAACCAGGGGAGGAGTCCAGGGTTCTGGCTTGACCACGACCCAGTGCTCGGACACGTCGGCCCATTCACTCTACACTCGGTGGCCTTCGCGAAGGCTGGCTTCTCCCCCACACCACACGCTACACAGCTCCCGAGAAGGCCCTGGCTCTTTCGTTAAAGGCAGGGCAGCCATGGAGGTCACGCCAGGGAAACACATTCTTCTCTAACAGAAGTGGGGCATCAGCACTTATATTTCTTGGGATGGACACACACACACACACACACACACACACACACACACACACACACAACTTACTTGGGCTCCAAAGCAAAATAAGCAAAGGCCCCGCTATGTGTTTGAAGAGTTCTCCTGTGGGGAAGGCCCATTTTCCTGGGCCCTCTGTATTCAGGCAGTGGGTACAATGGAAGCCCAGTCTTCAGCATTCTTGCTGGTCTCCATTTTGGAGGGACAAATATCCCTGGAGACTCACTTCCTCCTATGCACATTGATGACTATTTAATGACTACTCATGTTTAGTAGTAAGCAATTATGTGATTATCATTTACTTTCCAGCCAGAGGGCCACTGAGTAGCAGCAGCCACAAGTCTTAGTCGTAACAATGACAGTGCCATCTTCAACCAAATGACCGCGAGGACCTCAGCAGATTGCGCATCTGATAAACAACACGGTGAGGTTTGGGGACTGTTGCCAGATGGCTTGGTTCGCAGTCACACTTACCCTTTCTCTTGCAACTCGGTTGTAGTTGAGTCTCATGAGTTCTGCAAATCTTTGCTCATAGAGGTGAAGCAGCAGCACCAGGTACAAGCCTGAATTCATCAGCTCATTTTGCACCTAAAAATGGAAAAGAAAATCCTGAAGTTCATCTGTAAAATATTCATGATCTAAATTATGAGGCTGAGAGTAACAAGACCTAGAGGTAATGTAAAATGGGACAAGAGCCCAGGCCCCAAGACAAGACCTGCCCTTCGGGGACCAGAGAACAGAGCCAGGGCGGGCGGGGGAGGTGGAGAATGAGGTGGAGACCAGGTCAGCCATCTTGGAATTCTTTTCTGCCTTTCGGAGGTGGCCTTGGAAAAGCTCCAGATTCAGTCCCATACCATGAGCACTTCTTCTAGTTATAATATTCACAAAGCCTTGATCTGGATGTTGTGGGGAACAGAGCTCTCTACAGCTCCCTGTCGGAACCCCATCATGTGTTGTGAGGGAGAGAACTTTGTTCATAAACAGTTGGAACTTTTGACTGCCTTGATGGAGACGCAAAGCGGGCAGGAGGAAGTCTGCTTGATCATGATGGGCGGGGGGGAAAGCTTCTTGGAGGAGGTGATCTTTGATGGTCCTTAAAAGATGGGAGGGAGTTTAACTGGTGGCTAGGAGAACCAATATGGGCACTGAACGCAGCAAAGGCATAGGTATGGAGAGAGCAGAACGTGTGAGGGGCCACATTCTCTATCACCTGGTGTGCCTGGAGTAGACAGGGAGAGTTGGCGTTGGATTTCTGAAAAATAAGTTAGCATGGGCTGGGAGAGGGTGCAGTGGGACCACATCAGGCAGAAATGAGAATCATGCTGCACGTGTGCACGGGGCTACCGGCGGGTGAGCAGAGGAGAAAACACCATGTGATGTGTGTCTCAGGCAGGCAGACCTTTCTGGGGGAGTCTCTGGGACACGTCATGGAGGCGATGCCAACAGGGGTTCTGTATTTTCCTAGCTCCCGTGTTTGCCAGAGAAAGGGCCCAGGTCTTAGTCTGCATGTTTCTCCCTATACAGTTGGGCTTACTGATGCTGTCACCAAAGGCCCCTGACCAGGTTGCTCCATTTAGCCCAGGAACGTGTTCCCTGGGCAGGGTCTCAGATGGCACTGGGGAGCTCAGGGCCTTTACTTGTGCTTGTCCTCACGGGGCCTGTTGGCTTGTTTGGTGCCTCTGCTTTGAACGTATTGCTCCCTACCCCGCCCCCTGGCATCTTTCTATCAGGCTGTGTCCACAACTTCCCTAGTGGCTGTCACAAGGTCACCCCCTTGCTGAAAGCCTGACGATCATCCCATTCATTCCTTTTCTCTCTGACTCCTAAGCATTTGTCTTTATTTTTCTGCTTCTCCTGGATGATATGGGTGCATTTTACTCTTTTCACTGGTGCTTAGACATGGGGAGGTGCATGGGGAGAGTCTGGCTGCCTGGGGCTCCTCTGTCCTCAGCTCCTTTGACGGTCCTGAGACATTTAATAAATTGGTAACCACTCTGGCCCCTCTGCCACTTCAGTCCCCATCTACCCTCGAGACAAATCCCCATGGGTGGGGCCTTCAGGGATGGACCAGGCGGGGCTCAGGAACCCTGGGCAAGGAGGGGGTGGGGTGGATACTAAGTCCTAAGCAGTGAGCCTGGCCCTTTCTGTCCCTTGGGAGAAGACAGAACTCTGACTTTTCCCCGGATATTGGAAACTCAGACTTGACACAGTGACCATTTCAGCATCTCTTCCTTTCTTTGGCTGCAGCTGGAGCTGCAGTCTCACTGCTCCAAGTCCATCGAGGGCAATCTGGAAGCTGGTGCCAACCATACCACTTCCAGGATGGAAGAGCTGCCTGAATCTGTGTGCTCCTCCTCACTTGGGATCAACTGTGGATTTTGGTCACAGCTCGCCCCAAGGTCATGTCCCAGGCCCCGCCCAAGTCTTCAGGCTTTGAAGCCTCCAAGTCTTTAGTGGCCCTAGTCAACTGTCCCTAGCAGTTAAATGGCTATTTTTTAGCCTTGTGATTTTTTCCTCTGTGTTTCTGAGCTGGGCCCAGAATAGGCAGAGAGGAACTTGCTTGTTTTCACTTTTTTCTGTCTTAATCGTCTCCTCCCACCTTCCCCATGAGATTAAGCAAGACATCTCCTCTGGGAAGTCTTCCTAACCTACCCTTCAGCTCCCAGTCCCCTGTCCTATTTGCCCTCCTCAGCCTGGGCCGCCTCCAGTGGGCTGGGCTGCCAGGTTGCTCCCTGTACTCCTTTAGCTGCAGAATGACAAATCAATCCGCTAGAAAATGGCTTGGAACTATCAGGTTTGTCAAAGCATTCAGGGAAATAATTTACTTTTTATGACTCAATAAGACCTGAAGGCATGCAGATAGGAAAATATCCACTAATGTTTTCTGCAGATAATTTGAAAAGTCACTTCTAGCAGACTGTGTGTCTTCTCTGGTCTGTGGGAGGGAACCCATCACGAGGCACCATAAATCTCCCGACCAGGCTCCTTTCTGGGTGCCCTTTGCAGAGATGGTGACACATGACAGGGGTGAGACCAGCCAATCAGAGCAGGAGTTTCATCTTCCACCTCCTTTACACTCCAAGCCACAAGTGGGAGGAATTTGTTAACAGAAAGGGTTCCCTGGTATTTGTTTGGCAAGGGCAAAACGGGCCAGGTTTGGGGGGGCGCTGTTTGTTGGCGCTCCTCCCGCCGTGCCCCTCCTCTGGGTGGATCACAGCGCCCTCTGATGCCCGCCGGCAGTGTGGGCAGGGGGCGCGGAGGCGGAGGGGTGACTGGAAAGGGAGAAGACGTGTGAAGCAGTGGACACGCGCTCTGGAGCGCCAGCCTGTCTGCCAGATGTTTTTCTTTCTTTCCTCCTGCCCACCCTCATTTTGTTAATAAAAATCGGCCAAAGAGATTTGCTACGGAAGGAAATTCTCAATATAATCCACTCGAGGAAGGAGACGGCCTGGCTGAACGTTCTTTCATGGCTTCAAATATGTTCAAGAGATGCTCCAGGTGTGAGGGTGATTAGGTGACTGCGTGTGTCCAAGGACATCTGTCGGGCGGCCGAGAGGGAGTGTGGCCAGGCCTGCGCGTCTCGGTGAAGTCAGCCAGCGGCCCGCGGAGATCGGCCTGTGCGCTCAGTTCAGGTGGCGGAACATCCTGCCTGTGACTTTGGGCAGAGTTTTAACTGAGTGCCCCGCCAAAGGGACTCTGTTTGTTATCAAAGTGGAGAAGTAAAGCTCTGTTGTACCTGTTTCTCCAAGAGGTTGTAGCAAAATGAGCTCACAGCGGACGCAGTAATTCACAGAACAAGAGCAAGGATTAAAGAGAGGATTCTGGAAACTGGATGTAAGATTGCTGAGGGCAGGGACCACAGCTGCCCTGTGGGAGCCTGTGCGTCTAGTGCCCAGCCCAATCTCCGCTATGAGCTACATTATGGAGGAGTGAGAAAAAAGGGTTAATTTAGACCAGTCAGTGGCCCATTCGACCATGATTTTTGACGTGGTTCCAACTCTAACGTGCACCAGAATTACTGCAAGGGCCTTTTAAAACAATTTCCTTTTAAGACCGGCTCACCCCTCTCCCCTAAACTCTGATTCTGTGGGTCTAGGGTAAGGCCCAAGAATGTGCATTTCTAAAAAGTCCCCAGGTAATGCTGATGGTACCCACCTTTGAGAACTACTGCTCTAAACTAAGGGTTGTCAGTTGGTAGCCACTGCTGAATCTGGCCTGTAGATGTGCCAAGGGAGGGAGGGAAGGAAGGAAGGGAGGAAGAAAGGAAAGGAAGGAGGAAGAAAATGAATCTCTTTAGCTGGTGGAGTACTCTGCATTTTGCCACAATCACCACCACTCCCTATTGTGACACCTGGAAGATTCTAATTGTTACCTGCCTAGCGTCTATGGCATTTAAGTGTATAACCTGTGATCTGAATTGTTTTAAGCCTGTTTTCTCTGGTTATCTAGTGCTCTACCTGTCAAAATCCAGGACAGGTCTTCGTTCCACTCCAACCAAGCACCCAACCAGAATCAGTTGTCCAACTTCCATTTCAAGAGCATCTCACTCCCTCACATGCAGCACTCCCATGACATGTGCTGTGGGTGCAGAATGCCCGTGCGGCTTCATTTTAAGGTGCCCTTGAGTAAGCAGGAAGGGATTGCGGAACTGTGACAGCCCTGTGACTGGACCACCAGCCACCAGCAGCCTGCAGTGCTTACCCCTGGTCCAGGGGCCCCGCAGCTGCATTAGCCTCATGGGGCCGCAACCAGCCAGCCCACAGGAGTCTCTAATCAAAGTGCTCCGAGCTGAGTGACCCCACAGGGCCTCTCCAAGAACCATCTAGTATCTGAGCCATAGGGCAAATCGCATTTCAATGCCCAGTGAGAGCCGCAGGCAGCGTTCACTCAGCCCACACGGATGCAGAGGGTCAAACAGGAGAGGGCACATGCTGACCTAAGCGCCTCCACACCCTCGAAGCCCACGGACAGTGCTGACTGGCTCCTAATGGGCATGGCTCTGAGCTGTGGGCAGATCCTGAGCAAGGCATGCCTCCAATTCGGCCTCCAGGGCATGGGAACAGAGGACTTGCTCCTTTTTCCTGCCTGGTTTTAAACTCTGCTTCTGAGCAGGTTGGACCCCTCTTCTGAGACTGTTCCCACATCTGCCTGCACCTGCCCTGTGGGGACTCTCCCACACGGCAGGTACTGCTGCCTCGTGGTCTTGTAGATCGTGACGGTGTTGTCTTGTCTTGTGTACTGTGTTATTTCCCACACATTCAATAAGCGGTGTAGAATTAAAACTCATGTGTATTTTGTTAACCAAAAATAGGTACCTGGCCCCATCTCATATCAATTAAATCAGAATCCCCGAGGCTGGGTGTCAGCATTTTAACAGAAAAAAAAAAAAAAAAAAAAAAAAAAAAAAAAA
>RJWH01005893.1:0-65839 GCA_004363575.1 Solenodon paradoxus
GTGCAGGGGAGGGGAGGGTGTGCAGGGAAGGGGAGGTGTGTGCAGGGGAGGGGAGGGAAGCTGTGTGCAGGGGGAGGTTTGGTGTGTGCAGAGGTGGGTGGTTTGTCTGCACACACAGCCCCTCCCTGGACACGCAGACCGCCCCGAGCAGGCTGACCATCCTGACACGCTGACCGCCCCAGGCAGGGGGACTCCGGCTGGGCCTCAGGGCACTGGAGCTGGACTGGTCACTATGTGGCACTTTGCTCTGAGGGTTAATTATGTTTTTAATCACAAAAGGCATTCAATTCAAGCCATAAATCATACGCTGACATGCTACCTCCTGGCATCTTAATTTGTTTATTAAAGCAATTTCAGAGCTCCGACTTTGAGGTGCGGAATGCGACGTGTTGCTGGGTGTTTAGGGGAGATGAATAGATTACTGTACCTCCTATAATGAAAACATTACGCACGCCGAGCGATTGGCCCTGACCTGCTTGTCTCCGGCTGCTAATTGCCCAGTGCACAGGTTCCATTATGAGGCGCATGCCGTCTGAACCTCACCGCATTATTAGAGCGTAATTGCATTAGTGAAATTCTTATGGAATAAGGCAGAGTTCACACTAAACATCACGTTTAAAAGGGTTGGTTTTCCTGGCCGATTACAAAACAACTACACGTCTCTAACTCCAAATTTCATGAGTTCTCCGGTCACTTCATGGTCAAGAGAACATTCCAGGAGCTGCACTGGGCCCACTGGGGCTGTCAGACCTTCCCGTGTGACCTTAGGCAGCAACCGGAAGTCATACAAACCAAACTGCCGCCCTCCGCTGGGTGGTCAGGGCCCGGCCCAGCCTGGCCGACCTTCCACCACGCCCTCCTGGTCTCCAGGGCGGTGGTGGCTGCGGCCGGTGCTGGGTCCCCTCTCCGGGAGATGAAGACCCGGGCGGCGGCTGGCTGGAGGCTGGGCAGAGCCTGCAAGCTCGCCAAGCAGACACGCGGTCGTACTCGAGGTCGTACTCGAGGCCCTGCCTGGCGGGGACAGAGGGTTACGTTGCTCTGGCACCCTCGTTTCGAAAGTCTGACTTCACCCGTTTGGTGGAGGAGTGGATGGCTGGACGCTCGGGGAGCTGCTGCGGGTGTGGCAGTGAACCCTGACCGTCCCTGGTGGCCCGTGGCTGACCCGCTGCCCATCCATGCCCTACGGGCCTCGCAGAGCCGGCGCTCACCCTGTCCGCTCTCTGGCGACAGCGGAACATCAGCGGAGACACGCGCTGGGCTGTCCTCACCAGGCATCGCAGCCGCCAGGGGCTGGACCGCAGGCGTCCACATGGGGTGGGGGCGGTCTGCACGGTTTCCTGCAGGTGACAAGGTCAGGCCGCTGGGCCCCCTGGCGCTATGCCCTGCCGGGGGCACCTGGAGCCCAGGTGAGCCACCAGGGCCTCCAGCGCAGCCCGGGCCCCTACGTAACCCGGTCAGACCTAAGCCTGCTGCTGCACTGCGACGTGGCCCCGCCAGCCCTCTGCACAGCGGGTGCAGGGCTGACAGGCGCCTGTGGCTGGGGCAGGGCTTGGAGCTCGAAGCTGCACTTGGGTCTGCAGACAGGCCAGGTGCTTGGGAGGTCCTCACCGACGCTCTCCAGGGGGCCATCCTGGGGGGGCCTGAACCCCTGCAACTTGTCCCACGGGGAGACCATGGTCGCCCCGAGTTGGACCAGAGCGAGGGGCCCTCAGCCGTCAAGCCCCTCCATTGGTGGACCAGACGCGGCCACGCCCAGGTCCTGCTTGGCCCTTGAGGGCATGGGGTGAGGTCTGAGGGAGGTCGTGGAGGCCGTGGGGGGTCATGGGGCATGGCCCCAAGCTGACCTCAAGTGCCAGGGGCCAGTGTGCTGGGGGCCCTGCCTCCGCTTAGGCCCCCTCACCCCGAGTCCCCACAAGCCCGGCTCCCCAGCGGGCACGAGGGTGGAAGGACCGGTCCGGTCTTGCCGCAGGAGACGTGGGACCTCTGATGGGGTGAAGACAGCTTGGGGCACTGCAAGGGGAGGTCACGGCGCCTCCACATACCCCCTCTTTGTGGGAGACACTTGACTGTACGGGGCAGTGCTGTCACTTTCTCCGCCTGGCCCGGCACCCGCTTCGTCGTCTGGGAAGGGCTAGCAGCACTGGTGACACGGGTGTGGGCTCTCGCTTGGGGCTCAGCCCCCACGGCATCTCACCGGGAGGCGGCCACAGGGGAGGAGCGCGCCCAAGTCGCCCGCGTCCGCTGTGACGGTGCCGGCCGCGCTGAGGCGTCGGGCACTGGGCTCCGCTCCGTGGCTGCAGCAGTCTGAGCCGGGCTCCGATGCCGTCTCCGTGACCAGGCGTTCGGTTCGAGAGGCCTCCGCCCGCCTCCCCTGTGAGTCTTTCGCTTCACGTAAAGGCCAGAGAGTCACTGGTGGGAAATGCTTGCTCTATTATTAATGCGTCCTTTGTGCGCCTGCTGGTCCGTAGAAGTTTTTCCATCTCAGAACGGGGTCTTGTTAACCCTCCTGAATCCCTGGTGCTGTCAGAGGGGACACGGGGCTGAGGCGGCGGGGAGGGGAGGACGCTGATGCACGAATGTTCCGTTGAGGGGCAGATACATAATTCATGAACTGATCTCGGAGCAGGGAGATGTGTGTTAACCTATCCCAGAAAACACTTGGGACCATTAACTTCGCCGTGTGTGGTTCCTGCAAAGTTTCCGCGTAGATGCAGGTGAGCCTGGCGCCCGCAGGCCCCACACTCCCTCTGTGGGCGGTGGGCTGTGCAGCCTGACTTTCCGGCTCCCGGTGCCCCAGAGCAGGCGGCGGTCTATCCGGGAGCGTGTGACATGACCTGCAGGCGTGAGGAGCACACAGAGCGAGTGGCAGGCTCTGTCCTCGGTCACTCCACAGGCTCCCCGCGGCGCTGCAGACTCGGGCAGCAGGGGCCCCGCTGCACCTGGAGACGTCACTTGCCCCGCCCTCTGCAGCCGTCTGGGGAAGGAAAAGGCGCAGGTCGCTGTGTGACTGCTGGCTGCGCGGAGTCAGGCCAGGGCGCAAGGGCACAGGGACTCGCCGGGTCCTTCCCAATGCAGCTCAGGGGCAGCTGGGTGCTGGGAACTCGCCGCCCTGCAGTTTCTGTTTCTTGGGGCAGGGCCCTCTGCCATCCTCCAGGCCCCATCATGGAAGCACCCAAGGTCACTGTGATCCGCGGGCCGGTTGCCCAGTCTACACAGGTGCTGGTGCCCTGGGGTGAGAGACTGCCCTGCCCAGCCTTGCCCTGGCTGAGCCACCCTGCCTTCCAGGGACAGGTGTGGGCCCCATGGCGCCTCCAGGCAGAGACCACCCTGGGAATGACAGAGGCGGGGTGTCTGTGGGTCACAGCTCAGGTGCCAAAGGGTGACACTGCCAGCGGAACTGCTGTACCCTGGAATTCGGTGAACCATGGCCCCTCTGCGGAGGTGGGGGCCCAGGGGCCTCTGGTGCCAGCTGTCAGCGTCCAGCGCTGCACGTGTGCAGGGAGGCTTGAGGGCATCTTGGAGCCCTCAGTGACGACACAAAGAGGCACTTGCAGGAGCTGGGCTCTGGCAGAGGGAGGGCAGCAGCGGGATGGGATGTCGCCCCCTTCCAGACCGCACAGCAGAAGTGTCAGGAGACAGCTACAGAGGACAGGCCACGAGAGCGCCTGCAGGGCGGCCCAGAGCCGACGGACCGCCAGGCACGAGGCTTGAGGACACAGCAATGGGAACTGGCAGCAGGACATGGCAGGAGTGGTCCAGACGTCAGAGAGCTCGTGCCAGGAGCCGAGGCATCAGCTGAGGCCTGAGCAGGAAGGGGTTCCCTCGGCCCCACGGCCCTGAGAGAGGGGCTGACCACAGACACCTGGGGCCCTGCCCTGCCCCCAGTCACAGTAGGGTGGGGTCCCTCGCCCAGCGCCTGTCTGCGTGTCTGTCCAGGACACAGCCCGAGAACCACTCCCCCGGACACTCCCTCTGCCCCAGTGGACCCTCGGGCCCCAGACCAGCCAAGCCAAGCAGTCAGGCTCTGAAGGACGGGCCACTGTTGGGACACAGCCACAGGGCTGGCGGTGGCACACGGGGAGTGTCTCAGGGCCTGGAGCCTCCCGCCAGGGACCAGATGCACGCGTCCAGTGGAAAGCCGGCCATCAGACCGAGTCAAGGACGGAGACAACCACATCGCCGCTGAGAGGCTGTGCTGGAGCATCCCGCCTGGCGCAGGGGCCACAGATGACAAGGCTGGAGCCGTGACCGGTCCTGCAACAGCAGAGTCCTGCACTGCCACTGTCCCCTTCTGTCTCCTTCTGCCCTCAGAGAGGTGCTGGCTCCTCTGTAAAGCACCTGGACAGGTAACTCACCACAAGGCTTTGTGTCTAGAGGACCAGACCTTCCGGGCAAAATCACACTTGAGAGGTCAGTCTACAGTCCCCTTAGGCCTCAGGAGGATGCTGAACAGCATGGTCAGCACAAGACCCGGAAACCATGCAGGACACATCCGGGGCTGGGAGCCTGGGAGCCTGGGAGAGGGGGCGGGGCCGCAGAGGGGGCGGGGCTTCAGCCAGGGGACGGGCCACGGTCATGGGCCCGGCTACAGGGGGCGGGGCCTCAGAGGGGGCGGGGCCTCAGAGGGGGCGGGGCCTCAGCCAGGGGTGGGGCACAGTGAGGGCGGGGCCTTGGAGAGGGCGGGGCCTCAGCCGTGGGGCCCCCCCCCGCCCGTAGCCACGTGGGGGCTGGGTGCTGGCAGGGCAGCGTGTGAGCTATGCAGGCACACAGGTGACAGTACATACATGACAGGCGTCGCAGACGTGCCCTGGCCATTGGGAATTTGTCCTTGGCCACCTACTGGTGTGTCCATCGCCCACGACAGGAGCCCATCTGCCTGCAGTTCACAGCAGAAAGGCTTCTGCACTCATCTTTGCAGTCCATCTCACTGGCGCCTCTTCGCTGCTCTCCGGCGCCTCTTTGCTCATGGCCCACATTTCCCATCAACTTTCCGGCCGGTTTCTGTGGGATTTCGCCCGTGAGGCTGTCATTTCCCCTCGCCAGACGCCTGCCTGGTGTCCCCGCTCCACGCATCTGCTCAGTTTTCATGCCTGCTCCTGCCTGAAACGGCCACGCGTCCTGCGTTCCAGTCCCACACTCCTGTCTTGTGGATTCCCTGTCACAGCACCAGCTCTGCTCTGGCTTCCCGTCGCTTCCAGTCGCTTCCTCCGTGTGTCCCATCCTGTCTTTGCGGAGATCCTCTGTGACCACAGGGAGATCTCTGACACCGGGTGGAGACCCACGGGAGAGATGGTCCAAGGCTGCAGAGAGGAAGGGGTTTCCTGGCTCTCGGCCAGGCTGCTCATACAGGCTGGGACCTGCCCACACAGAGGTCACCCACAGGAGCAGAGCCTCCCTCCTCACTCTGCCGGATCAGGTGGGGTTTCAATGCAGCCTGCCCCTCTGGTCACCTGTGACACAAATGGGGTGTGGATGGCCCCATCAGCTGCAGTGCTGACCTCAATCTTCCAAGGACTGGGTGCTGACATCAGATGTCCACAGACTGTGCAGGAGCCGTGTCCACCTGTCTGCTGACCAGACGAGACCACACCACCCTGCGGACCAGCGTGAGCTCACCCGGCACATGGCTCCAGCTCTCCAGCCTCACTTAAGCAATGTCTGCATTTGCTCCGTAAACTGTGTGCTGCAGAGGACAGCTGCGCCACTCTCGGTGGAGACCTGCATGTCCGTTTTGCAGCAGGCGCCGAGCGGTGGGCTTCGCTGGACGACGTGGCGCAGTGAGTTACCTGAACTTGATGGTGTTTGAACAGCAAGGAGTAAGGCACACAGACAGTCCCCTGACATGTGCACTGCGGTCACTGAGACGAGTGTCACTCGCCATCCCCTCCCTGGGCACTGCGGGTGGCATGTCCTATCATTGTCCCCTGCGCTGTCTGTGGACCAAGTCCCTTCGTTGCTCTGTGACCTGCTGGGTAAGTTCCCGCTGTCTTTGTCTTCTTCTCTCCCAGAGTCCAGGTTTTGTGGGTCACCTCATGATGTCCTTGACAGGATCTTGGTTCTCGTGCCTGTGTCCTGATTGGACTGGGTGCTCGGTCTCCGGCCGCCCGCATGGCAGACCCTGGGCCCTTGGAGAACCGTGGAGCCCTGCTGGTGGGGCCCTGCCAGCTGGCTGCCAGGCGCCCCCTCTCACCGCCTGCTCTCCGGCCACAAGCAGGTCGGGGGCACCGACAGCAGCGATGCCGGCGTGCGGGTGTGCCTGAGCTGTCCCCACCTGTGGAGCCGAGCTGCAGGCTGTCCCACCTTCCCAGGAGTGAGGTCCGTGTGTCCTCAGATCCTGCCTGGCCTGTCTGCAGTGGCCCTGGAGGACGCAGCCCGAGGCGCTCCAGTGGACGGGGCAGCGTTGTGATCAGCGGGGAACAGGGAGCATCCGGGCATCCAACACGAGCGCGTCTTTCAAACGCTCGGCTCATCACACTCTTCACAGGGACTCCGCCACCTGACGTCACATGCTAGGTGACGGTCGGGGGCAGGGTCAGGCCGGGTTCTGAGTCACAAGCACATCGAAACCAGAATTTCACTCAAAGTCCAGCGAGAAATGCCGGTGGGGTTGCTAGGAGGGCACGGCTCACGGTGGGCAGGTGCCAGCGGCCGCAGGACGTCCCGGAGCCGCCGGCTGCAGGCTCGGTCTGAGTGCCGCTGGTCAGCGCCGCACACTGGGCCTGCCAGCTGCTCTGTGCTGGGCCAGCGGTGGTCCTCAAAGAGGAGGCGTCCGTGCGTCCCCATCAGGGCGTGGCGGTCGGCCACTGTGCAGTTACGCCCTCGGGGCTACTTCACGTGTGTGCAGGCGAGGCGGTGTCTTTAGATAGTCTTCTCGCTTCCAGGCCTGTTGCATGTGTGGTGTGGGCACCTCCAGCGTCCATACAGCGGGGCGGGGGCTCTCGGGACAGATGCGGCGCGCCAGGCCCAGACCCTCACATTCTGCGACGCCCGGGGCGCCCGTGGAGGGTGGGGAGGCTTCCTGCCACAAGGATGCTGTACTCGGATGGGGGCGCACGGACCCCTCTCCGAAGGAGCAAGAAGCGGGCACTCCTGCTGTCCTCGCCCACACGCCCAGACGGCTGAGGCCCTGAGAGTGCCCCTCAGGCTGCTGTGTCCGGGAGGCCCTGAGCAGCCCTCAGGCAGAATAACGGGTCGGCCTGGGAGGCGGGAGGCCAAGCTGGGTCCTGTCCCTTCTCAGGATTCTCCCCCTGGCGCGGGGTTGTTGGGGGACAGCCCCTCCCACCCGGAGGAAAGGGAGGCAGTCGGTGGCGGAGCCTCTGCCTGTGGGCCTGGGGCGCGTGCTAGAGGCCGGGGCCTCCTGCGCCCCGCTCTCAGGAGAGGTTGTGGCGCCCGCGTCAGACGCAGACACCGGGCTCACAGCTGTGCAAACAGCACCTCCGCCGAGGACGAGACCAGGCTCCCTACGCTGGCTGCAGCGCTGCTGTTTGCAGGTTGTCACGGAGACATGGTGCGGGGCCCAGCAGTGTCTAGACAAACTCCCACTGTCTGGCCTGCGTGCTTCCGAATCCGCCAGGCCTGCCAAGCCCACCGGTGACTAATCGGCGACTCTCCGACACCCTGACGGGGCCCAGGACCCGGTGTCCATTTCAGTCTGGCTGCTCGGCGCTCGGCCCTCCCGTGCGGCCCCGCGTGGTTTCCAGTGGAGTGTCTGGGTCTTGTGGGCTGACTTCAGGTCCGCTCGGCCCGAAGCCGCAGGGCTGCTGACAAACCGCTTGCCTCCGCGCAGCGGCAGGGCCCCTGGCAGGACGGCGCCCCCGGCCAGCCCCGCTCCGCCCTCCTGCACGTCCAGGAGCCGCGTCCGAGCCGCGGAGGAGCAGCCTGTGTGGGCGCCGCACAGCTGTGCCGTGTGCTGAGTGAAGGCAGCCAGCAGACTGGCTGGAGGCCTGAGCTGATGCCGAGGTCGGGGTGGCCTGCTGGAGAGGTCTGTGGCGCACAGGTGACCGCCCAGGGCAGCGGGGACGGAGCCGCGGGCAGTGCGATCTGTGCCGCCTGGGAAGAGCAGCCCGGGGACATGACAACGCAGCACCGGTGCCCAGCTGGGCGTCCCTCAGAGGGCGGCAGTGCCCGGCTGGGGCTTGGCCGGCCTCCGATGGGGGACTTGCCCTGCTGGAGAGGAGTTGAGGCCTGGAGGCTCCATCCGTCCGCCACCGGAGGGAGCAGCCTCTATGCAGGCGGCCCTCAGGGGCGGGCGGTCTTGTCCCCTCTTGTCCGCGGCGCAGCTGGGATGCTGGGCTCCGAGGGCACAGCCGGGGCTCTTGAGGGGTCTGTCACCAAGTGACAGCGGAAAAGCGGACCCGGGACTGTCCTGTGACTGTTGTCTAGACGTGGGGGTAAGGCTAGGGGGCATGAGAGCGTCTGCATTTCCCGTGATGACAGCTGTCAGGCCCCGAGGCTGAGGCAGGGGCTGCGGCCTGGCCCAGGCCAGCGGGGGGGGACGCTGGGCGCCGTCTGGACATGCCACGCGCGTCAGCCTGGGTGAGAAGCGGCGTTGAGCAGGCAGACGGGCCTGCTCGGATCCTGGTCTCAGGGCCTCACAGCCAGTCGGGACGGGTCAGCCCAGGGTCACAGTGCGGGGGGAGACCCTGCGCCACAACGGCAAGGAGGCAGTGGGGCCTGGCTCCCTGGGCTCCTGCTGTGAGCTGCACAGACAGCAGGGAAGGCCGGGGGTGGCCGGTGCCCACTCCGAGCCACCCACCCAGTGCAGGCTCCCCAAAGGCCCGGGCCCGGCCCACAGCTCTCCCGCCTGCCCAGGCCTCAGTGTCCTCCCGTGCGGGGACAACTGGACCCACCGTGCTGTGGTGTCGGCCCTCAGTGACGTCTGTGTGTGCAACTTGCCCGACCCCTCAGTAAGACGGGGACACTGGCCTGGCCACTGACCACCAGGCCCTGCATGCACCCGGCTCTGAGCCAGGGCCCGCGGACTGTGACAGGTTGTGCTCAGGAGCAGAGAGCCTGGCTCCGGTCACCACAGACCTGCGCCCACAGGACAGCGTGGGAGGGAGAGCGCGAGCACAGCCGTCTGCCCCGCAGCCCCACCAGCCAGACACCCGCTGGCTCTGTCCCCTCGAGGCCGTGACAGCAGTTCCGCTGCAGCCGGAAAATGACTCGCGACTTCTGGGCTTCAGCGTTTATGACAGAGACGGTGCTGTGAAGCCGGGCAGGGGCTCTGTGGATGAGGTGGGGTAACGCTGAGCCCCGCAGAGTGTGTGTGCGGGGAGGTCCGACAGGCCCAGGCTGCTGGACGCACTGTGTGCTCTTCGTATGGGGCGGTGGCACTGCCATCACAGCCGCCACCCTGCCCGTCAGGAAAGGGAGGGCACCAGCATGTGCAGGCTCGTGACGACGAGGCGATGCGGCCACGCTGCTGCAGGAGTGGCCAGAGCCGCAGAGGCAGGGCCCCTGGAGAGGCTGCCCTGAGCCCCTCAGGACCTCGGCCGCGCGGCCGTTCCCAGGCCACGAGCCAGCGCGGGTCTGCAGCATTAGCCTCCACCTGCGATCGTTGGCTCTGGCCGTCCAGACGCCCAGCAAGGTTTACACAGAAAAGGTTCCGGGGCTCCCAGTGGCCCCCAGAATGCGGCCACACTCCGAAGCCAGCAAGTCTAGCCACGCCGGCACGGTCTATGGGCTGAGGCGACGGGCTGGGCGGCCACGTCCCCTCGTGGGCCTGCCAGCAGGACGGAGCCCGGCTTCTCTTCTGGGGAAGGGTTCGTTTTGCTTTGTTTCTCTGGACTCTTGCTCCAGGCTCCTTGAGAGGTGATAAAAGATGTGCCATAAATAGCAGCAGATGAGACGTTTCCCTGGGGTTTCACCAGCATTAACTACCCGGGAACCCAGGAGGAGAGGCAGGGGGCTAACGGCCGCTGCGGGCCACAGAGGAGACGTCGCGCCCGCCACCATCACACGGACAATTTACTCAGCTACTGCTCAGCGCTCGCAATTAAGTTTCTTTTAATAAAGAACGTTTGCTGAGGGAGAGGGTGGAGGCTGAAGGCAATTCTGGCAGAGAAGATCCTTCTGCATCACCGTGAAAACAGGTCACTGCTCCTGGGCTCCGGGCTCGGCAAACGGGCGGGAGCGGGTGGCCCAGCCGCCGCGATGGCAGGAGTGGGCGCGGCACGTGCGGGCGGCCCAGCCCCTGGGAGGGAAACGCCCAGGAGCTCGCTCTCTGGCGTGTTTGGGTCCCAGGACAGCCCGTGTGGCGCTCTCTTGTGGACGTGCTGGGTTTCCAAGGACAAGCGGGAGGGCACAGGACGGTCTCCACAGACCGGCTGCTTGGTTCCAAGCCCAGGTTTGCTACGTGACCTCAGGCTCACTCTAAAGTGGAGGCGGGAAGGGGTTCCTGCCCCCAGATCCTGGGGGCTTCCAGGCGGGGGAGCTAAGCCTGCGCTCCACCTGGCCACTGTGGGCGGTGCAGCCCTGGACCCTCACACTAATGTGTGAGTGACAGATGGCCTTTTAATCCTTCCCGTGCACTTGCATTTTCAACTTGGATCCCATTTAACCCAGATAGATCTCTAATTGGCTGTATTCTGCAGTTTAAATGGAAACTTCAGGGAACCACACCGTGGAAGGACGGCCCCGGAGACCATGCTCCCCTCACCTGAGCGGGGGTGGGGTGCTAAGGGTTGAAGCCACCCAGCCCGGCAACCCGGCGACCTGCCAAGTGCTGCTGGGACCCTGCCCCAAACCCCTGCACCCGAAAGCACGCCCCAGGTGTGGGCCCGTCCTCCGCTGCCTGTATAGCACCGTGTTGGACTTACGGGACAGGTGAGGATGCCGAGAGTGGTCTGTCCAGCTCTTGCTCCGTCCTGCCTGTCCACTGCCTTCCGGTGCTCCTGGGCGTGTGCCTGGGAGTGGGAGCTGCCCCGGGGTCAGGGCCAACACAGCCCCAGTTCCTTCACTCAGAGGCTGGGGCCACTCAGCGCCCTCACCCTTGCACGGATCCGGTTCCCTGACCTGCAACCGCGTGGGAACGGCCCAACCGGGGCCACGGGAGAAAGTGGGGAGGGGCCGCACTGCCCCCCACTACAGCTCGGCCGCAGTCACCACCGCCGCACTCGGGACGCACGGCCACCTGGCTCTCCTGGCCCGCAGTGCACTCCGTCCCGTGGTGTGCGTGGGGCCTCACGGCCTGGGTCCAGCAAAATGCTGTCATGGTGGGAGGTGGTCAGCTGTAAACCCGATGAGGACGGACAGAGGACGGACAAGGGCACCAGGCTGAGAGCCCTCATCATCCTGCCGTTCACAGGGACACAGCCCCGCCCCCAGAGCCCGGGCCCCTCCCCTCCCCGACCACGCCCCCGACCTCAGGCCCCGCCCTACAACATGGGTCTTGCCCTTCGCTCCCTTCCACAGCCCCGCCCAAGACCACGCCCGTTCGTGGCCCCTCCTCCTAGGCCCCACCCACTCAAGGCCCCGCCCCATTCACGGCCCTGCCTCAGACCCTGGTGCCCTCAGGGTTTAGTCTATGAAGGTCTTCAGCCACCTGAGCCAGGCCTGTCCTGTCCCTGGCCCCATGGGGATCACGGGGCTGGTGCTGGACCAGAAGTTGGGGCAGGTGCTCAGTCCACAGTGCACCTCTGGTTCAGGTGGACGGCTGCTGGACACCTGGTGAGCTGAGCCGCACAGCGGGTGGGAGGCCACCACCAGTCTGTTGGTTACTGGGCATCTGTGCACCCTCACACACCCCAACCGTGGTTCACGCCACTCTGGTCCTGTTGTCCTCCCCACGGGCGCCGCCCTGCAGGGGCCCGGCCTGCCATCGCTCCAGTTCTCTGCTCCCTGCTGGTTCTCATCACTTCCTGGGGCCACCGGGCACCCGAGAAACGCAGCGCAGGAGCAGCCTGGCTCCAGGCAGCGGGCGTCCCCAGCAGGATGCCTCAGTGCTGGGCCGCCGCCCACACGTCCAGTGTGTCAGACAGGAGCCGGTCCTGAAAAGCACTCTCCTCTGTTTTGCATCATCACCTCTCAGCATCAGAAAGGAGCCCGGAGTGCACGCGGCCCTTCCCAACTGAGTGCCTCCAGTCCAGGCCCTCCGCAGCGGCTCCAGAAGCCTGGCTTCCCCCCCTCCAGCTTCTCCTCCCTGCTCGCTCGTGTGGGACTGGGCACAGGGGCGGCCTGCCAATTAGTGGGGTCCTCAGGGCTGGACGTCAAGGCGCCTCTGTGGCCCTCCTCCCCCAGAGCCAAGAGCGACATCTCCGCCTTGTCTCTGGACTTTCCTGCAGCTCAGTGACCCCCGCCACGGGCACCAGTCCCTCTGGTGGGGACTGCCCTTTGGTGAAACGACGCCAGTCAGTGTGGACACCTGCACCCCATGGGTGGAGACTCGTTTGGAGGCTCCAACTTGGACCCAAATCAGAGCCATCGGTCAGGAAGTCTTGGACTAGGAAGCCCAGAGCAGCAGAAGCCACAAGGCACGGATTCGGGTGGGCAGGTGCCCATGGGGCCAGCAAGGGGCCTGCGTGGAGCTGGTCGGCTATCCTGTGGCAGGGTGGCCCCTCTGATATCCTCCTCCTGATGCTGATTCTGTTCTGGTCCACAGGCTAGAGGACGCACAGCCAGCTGGGAAAGTGCGCGGGGGGCGTGACTGTCTCCTCCCACCCTAGTGCTAGGGTCCTGCGCTCTCCCCGGCAGAGGGGAGCATGGTTGCTCCTCTTCCTGGGACCAAGCTGCTGGGCGTGTGGCATGTGGCCCGAGGCCTGCAGGCTGAGAGGGTGGGGACCTGTCAGGATGGCGGGACAGGTCTGCAGTCTCCGGATAACGAGGTGGACCAGGCAGAACAAAAAGGAGCCTTGTGTAAGCCCTGCCCAGGCCCCGCAGCGGGCTCTGCAGGTCACAGCCCATGTGGAGGTTGTGAAATCAATTTAATGAGCCCACTGGCATGGAAGCCATGGTGCAGGAACGCCCATTTCCATGGTGGTGACAGGCCGATCACTATCGCCTGGCTCACCGCGCCGCGTGGTCGTGAACCCGGCTGACCTGCGCTCCGACGGTGGGGGCAATGCCTGGACAGGCACCACTTGTCTGCGAGGGAGGCCAGCTACGCAGCGCCGGCCTGTGGTCATACGGGGCCTGTGCGGCCGAGCAGCGGGTGGGCACACTTCGCACCCCATCTCCCCTTCCCTGCGCCCCAGGGCCCACCTGCTGTCCTCCCACAGCTCCTGGCCCCAGGGATATGGAGGAACCCATGAGGGCCACTCGCCTGCGGAGGGAGCACCAGCCAGCACCCGCCTGCTCGGTGGGGCACGTGCTGAGCGCCCGGGAGCTGACGCAGGTGCGTGTCAGTGACTCAGCCTCTCTGTTTGTCAGGTCGTCCTGCTGACTGGGTCTGGTGTGGACAGTGGGTGAGAGACCTCTGTTCTGACCACCGCGGTCATGCAACCCGCCTGCAGGAACACGGGGGTCTGCCCAGGCTGGGGGCCATGTGATCGTCTCGCCTGCCACCCTGGACTCTGACCTCCGTGGCCTCTGGGGCTTGGGCGACAAGGGCCCTGGGGTGCTGTGGGCTGTGGGGGAGGCTCCGCGCAGGCTGGCATGGCAGGCAGCACCGCCCAGGACGCCCCGGGCCGGGACAGGCCCCTGCGAGCGCCTGCAGTGAACCGGCCCCAGGCTCTTCGAGGAGCGGGCCTGACTGCGGCCGGGGCGCGCAGTCCTCGCCGAGCTCCTGCGAGTCAGAGCGGGCTCTCCGCTCGGCCCCTGCGCCAGCCCCGTGCATCTGCGGCGCTCGCAGCGCTGCTTCTCCGTAAACGCACCGGAGCGGGAGCCGTGTTCCGGAACAGCTCTGTGGAGTCCGCCGTCGCGGCTGGGCAGCGCCGACCTGGAGGGCGCGAACCAGACGCACAGCAGGTGCAGGGAGCTGGGGACCCCACGCGACATCCTCTTCGGAAACGCGGAGGCACTAGCTGCGCTTCGGGGCACGCTGCGCATTTTAGTGAAAGGTGACATCAGTTTCATAGACATTCTCAACCCCGTCGACCTGGGAAACAGCTGGCGGTGTTTGCGGCTGCGGGTTTTCTTCCGGAGGCGAGAGCTGGGGCCTACAGGCTGGTCCGTGCGTCCAACGAGGCCGGGCAGTGGGCGGCCGGAGCGGGCGGCTCCCAGGCTCTGCCCCACGGACCCTCCTCCAGGGAGGAGACTCTGGGACCCTTGGGCCCTCTTCTGACGAGAGAACAGGCGTCAGCTCTTGGCGCCTTCGTGGGATCTCCGGACATCAAGTCCCAGCAGGCTCTCCTTCTGGCCACGAGAGTCACAGAACAAGTCCCGGGACAGGATGCGGACCAGGCCAGCCAGTGCCAGCGTCCTTCCCTGTGAGGCCCAGGGCCAGGGCCAGGGTGACTGGCAGCGCTGTCCCGCTGGAGGCAGGGCAGCAAGAAACAGCCCTGCGTGTGGACCGGGTGCTGCCCTCGGGCCTTCTTGCCCTGAGCGGAGCACTGTGTCCTCTGCTGTCTCCTGAGGGTCAGGAGCAGCCGCCTCAGGGTCCCCGGGTTCTCTGCCAGGGAATGGCCGGCTGGGGTCATGAGGGTCTCTGCAGGAGGATGTTCCCGTCCCCTCCCGCCTTCACTAGAATCTCTCTGCTGGGTGGGGAGGCAAACTCTGCGCTGAGGTGAGGCCCCCCGGGACGCAGGCTGCCCTCCGGGACTCAGACCCGCTCCAGCAGGCAGGCGCCGTGTGTCGGCGTAAGACCAGACCCGCAAACATCACGGTGGCTGCGCCCACACAGAGGCCACTGTCCACTGACATCGGCCGGCCCTGCCCATGCCCAAGCGGCCCGAGATGCCTGCCTCCCCTGCGCCGTCCCTGTTAGTGACCCTTTCTCCGCGGTCAGGGGCACCCAGAGGCACCCGGTCTCGCCCAGGGCGTCCCAGCATCTGGACAACCTGCCCTCTGTCCACCGGGCACAGCGACGGGACCTGGGACGGAGGCCCCTCTGCCCTCATTGCAGGTGCTCCAGAACCGCCCGCTGCCGCAGCCCGACTCCCTCCTGGGAGCCGCCATCCTCTCCTCTCCTCTCCTCGGCCACACAGGCCAGGACCCACAGGTGCGCGGACAGCCTGGCAGCCCTGTGCTGGGAACTTGCTGGAGCTCATCTGAAAACAGACCCCAATTTCAGACAATTAGGGGCTCCCATAGGACCTCCTAACCACCACTGCTGCCAGGCTCCAGCTGCTCCCGGTTCTTCCCCTGGCCCTTCTCCGAGCCAGCCCCCCACTGGGACCTGCAGCTCCTAGCCCTGGGGACGCAGGGACACCGCTGACCCCCTGCTCAGGCTGGGAAGGCGTTTCCTCCCAGATGAGCACCGTGCCCCACGCTCTCCCCCCACATTGCCCTGTTCATGTCCATCTCATCTTCGAGGGTCAGGGTCATGGTGGGCGGGCCTGAGCGTCACAAGGGCAGTGCTGGCATTTAGCGTCAGCCGGGCCTCCACCGCCTGGCCACTTTGTGGGATGGGAGGTCTGAGCAGGGCCCAGGGCAAGCAGCTCACTCCCCGGGCACTTCTGGGCTCTAACAACTCTGAGGAGCTCGAGGCTCCCTCCAGGCAGACTGGTCTCTTCCTGGGATGGGAGGCCCAGCAGGTAGATGGGGCCTGGCTGCTGTGACAGAGGGGACAGGGCACTCGACCGTGGTCGGGAAACAAAGTCAGGCTGCGGGACGGATGCAGGACGGTCACAGGCGAGCGAGGAGCCTTGCCAGCCCACCGGAGAGGTGGGGCGAGCTGTGCCTCAGGTTCGTGCGGGAGGAGGGTCCAGATGTCACCGTGTGTCCTCCTCTGGTGCGAGGGGCTGTGGGCCCGACGTCCGCTCCAGCCGCAGCGTCCCCCGGAGCAGACCTGCTGGCCTGCACACGTGCTCGGTCCACAGACACCACCTCCGTGAGGCCCCACACTCCTGAGCCCGGAGAGAAGACTCATCGCTTAGACGGGCGTCCCCGACTGACTCCCACGGCGAGTCTCAAGCTCTCTCGGTGCCTCTGTGCCTGTGGCCGCTGCCTGGGCCTTGTCTTTCAGCCGTGAGACCTCTCCTAAGCCAGGAACCAAGTGTACTCAGTGAAGCAGCTTCTTTTGCAGCAAAACAAAGAAAATAAGGGGACACAATAAGGAAGGGGGAGGGGGAGGAGGGGAGGGGTAGGGGTAGGGGGGGAGGAGGGGAGGGGCGACCACTTAACCCAAACATCTTCTGGAAGAGAGGCGTGCATGGTGCCTGGCCCGCCCGCAGGACCAGGCTGCTGGAGTTGGTTGGCCTCTTGCTGGCATTTTCAGGTAAACATTAAACCCCTGAGTCTGATTTACTGACTGGCTCCAACAGCCCTGACCCGAGAGGCCCCGCCGTCAGCCACCTGCCCGGTAAGCGGGAGCAGCTTGCTCCTTCCACGTGGACAGGAATCCAGCCGACGTCAGAGCCCTATCCGTTCAGGCAGCAGAAAGGGCCGTTGGTGTTTCTAGAGCAGGGCTCACTTTCTCAGGCCCTGGGAGCTCGTGGGCTGGGGACCTGGCTGAAGCTGAGGGCCGCTCTGCACACCCTCCAGCCGCCAGCTTGGGAGGGGCAGTCTCTGCTGCCCGCAGGGGCTGGCTGGGCGGACGGCGGTCGGCTGTGGTCGGGTCCAGTGTCCTTTGGAGCAGCAGTGCCTCCGAAGGTGCCTGAGAACAGCTCCGTCTGGCCCGTGGTGGGGAGGCCCGCGCCCCGTCCTGTCAACGCTTGACTTGGCCCATGAGAACCGGCACCTGTGTACCTGGTGTCCATGGAAGGCGGTCAGCGGTCCGCTGGGGGCACCGTCCCGCCTGGGCAGCACCCATGGGACGCAGACGGCGGCCGTGGTTCCGAGGCAGTGGGCCAGGTGCGGACATCGAGTCAGCGCCTCAGCTGCTGCTCTTCATTCGCCAGCCCACGTGGCCTGGGGCGAAGTGCGCCCAGAGTTTCCACGTCGCTCCCCACTCCCGGGGTGGCTGCCGGGCCTGCAAAGGGACTGCTCCTGACCCTGAGCGTCGGGCTGGGCCTCTTGTGCAGAGCAGGGTCCGTGTGCTCAGAACCGGCTGGCCAAAACTGCTCTGCCCACTGAGCCAGGCGCTTGCGCCCTCAGGTGGGTGCCCGGCCAGCCGGGTGACGGTCACGTGGCTCCGTCTGCTCGTCGGGGGGTGGGGGGCGGAGCTCTGGGTGCACCCCTGCGGGCCTTCCGGCAGCCAGGGAGCCTCCCATCAGTCTCCTGCGGGGAAGCTGGTCCAGCCTGGCGGGGCAGGCTGTCTCCTCGGCAGACACCCGGCACTCGACCTCTGACCGGAGCCGACGGCGGAGTCAGGGCTCAACTCTGTCCCCCTGCGCAGACCCGCCAGAGGCAGAACCGGGAGCTGCTGTCCCTGATGGACTCTGTGCTCTGAATCCTCCGGGGAGGACAGGTCGGGCCCGGGTGAGGGTCTGGGGACCAGTGGGGCAGGCGTCTGTGTTTTCTAGAAGTCGGCTCTGCTCCCGCCAGGAGCGTCCACAGCTGTGTCCCAAGCTGTGACTGTGGGTGCAGCTGGGCTGTGCGACCACGTGTTCTGTCACCAGGGAGGACGGGTGGGCACGGCGGGCAGGGACACACAGGTCATCACTGCAGGGGATGCCTCTGACCACGGCGGCACCTGGGGAGCAGGCCACCAAAGTCTCGTCCCTTTGCAGGGAATGTGTCCCAGGACCGCAGTGCGTGGCCTTCTCCGAGGAGTCACCAGGGGCGATTAGATGCTGGGGCCCTAACGCAGCTGGGCGTCCATGCACCAGCGCCTGCTGGCTGAGCCGTGAGGGGCCCCGTCACACGGCGCCCGGCTCTCCGACTTCTTCCCGACACGCCCTCCTTTCTTGCACCCAGTCCGCCCCGCAGGCACTGGTGGGGGCGGACAGTGATGGCCCTGTGCCACCGGCGGGCGTCGTGCTAATTGGCCCAATTTGCCAACGCTCCTGGCAGGTCCCGACAGGAGGTGCCGGGAGAAGAGCGGGGTGGGGACAGGCACGGGGCCCCTTGACACTCCCGGGTGTGGGCCGGCACCGCTCCAGGTCGGGAGGCTGCGGCCCTGGACCACCGTTAGAGGGCCGGCCCTCAGGGTCCAGTGGCGGAGTGCCCAGCTCAGGGTCAGCCCGGCGGGTGCAGGCTAGAGGCCCACACCGCTAGCTGAGTGACCCACCGTGCGGCAGGGGCAGGGCCAGCCTCCCCACAACTGTGTCTCCTGACGTGTCCCCGGGTCACGTCAGTCCAAGCCTCGGTGCCCCGAGGCGACGGGGTCGGAACCTGGCCCTCTGCCCGCGACTTCCGTCTCCGTTCGACCCTCCAGGCCGCCTCTCTCACAGGCGTGATGCTGGGCAGCCCGCGGCTGGGCGTGGGGTTAGTGTGACCGGAGGCCCCGGGGCACCTGCGGCTGCTGCAGCCGCCCACGGGCGAGTCCCGGCTGAGCCGCGCGGACACACGCCTCCGCCCGGAGCCTGCATGCCAGCTCGTGGGCTCCACGCAGGCCTCTCCCTGCAGGGGCCGCTCCAGGGGACAGTCACAGGCGGCGTGATGCCAGCGGGCCTCCCCCTTTCTGCGCGTGACGTCAGCGCCCCTCACGTCAGGGAGCCTCCAAATCCGGGTTCTAGGCGGGGTTAGCATTTGGAAGAAGCGTGACCGCGTGGACGGTGGGCAGCCTGCGCTGCTCTGGACAGACGCAGGCCACTGCATCGGGACGCGTCTCCAGTTGAGCAGCAGACCTCCAGCGCCTGCTCCCCTGACCTGCCCCGGAGACCCCACCTGTACCTGCCCTGATGGGGCTGCAGCTGGGAGCAGACTGACCACCACCTCCTGGGGGCCGTCGGGCCACCCTCCCGCCCATGGGCCCGTGGGGACACTGTCCACCCTCCCCGTTCACGGGGCCCCGCAGAACATGGTCCTCACCTGTGCAGGACAGTGACATGGCCTCCACCTGAATCTGCGGGAAGACATGGTGGGCTTGGCACTGAGGCCTCGACCCAGCTTCCTGGCAACTCGTCCTGCAGGCTGACTGGACAGGGAGGCTGCTGGCCGGCCCTCTGGCAGTGAGATGCGCCTCCTTATCTCAGTGAGGCTGGGCGGGACGAAGAGGGGTCCCTTGGGACACCCTGCATCCCAGACCCTAGTCCCGGCCTTAGAATGACCTGTGAGAGTAACGCCCACGGGTGTGGGTTTCCTCAGGGCCTCCCTTGTCCCCTGCTCCTGCGTCCCCCAGTGGGCACCTGTGTCCAGGATGCAGCTTGTTGGAGCCGCCCCATGCGACACGCCTCTCCCCTGCCCTGAGCCCCCCGTGGGTCCCTCCTGCGTTTCCCTAGGGAAGTTCCAGGTGGGGCAGCCAGGTCTGTGGGGACATAGGCGTTGCCTCCGCTTCTGTTTTTTCTGGTTCCAAGAGTGATTTGGAAACGCTAAGGGGACACCAGAGCGTCCACCACCAGCAGCCAGGATGGGAGGGGACGGCCTGGCGCTGGGCGTGATGAAAGGAACGTGGCTGCAGGACACGGCAGAGTGACTGACCTGTGGGGCCAGTCATGCTGGCCAGGAAATGACAATCAACACACGTGGAGGACTTGAACCTACGCCCAGCACAAGGGTCTGGAAGTGGCGCAGATGTCCCCCCGCAGGACCCCGGCCCCGCAGAGGAGCCCGGAGCTGGGAGGGATACGCCTGGGCACCCCGCAGGGAGAGCTCCAGGGTCCCGGGAGCCAGGGCGGCCTGTGGGGGGACAGCAAACAGCACCTGCACCCGGCTGCACCGGGCCCCCCCGCTCTCCCTGCGCGACCCAGGCTGCACGCTCAGCGGTGCCTCGGTGACCTGGATGGGCTGCAGGCCGCCTGCTAACAGGTCGGTGGAGCCCGCGCAGGAGGAAAGGACCCCGCGTGGAAGAGGCCCCAACCCGGCCTGTGAGCCCTGCTGCCAAACGCTGATCAGTGGCCCCGCGTTGAATTGCGTGAAGCGTGAGGGCTTATGTGCAAAACCTGTCGACTCGGCAGGGATGTGTGGCAGGCGGGCGGGTGGTGGAGGGTTGGATGGGCTGGTAGATGGTGGTCGGTCAGTGGACAGATGTTGGTCGGTAACCCTCGAGCACAGCATGGGGGGAGCCCAGAGCCACAGGCTAATCCGAGGAGCCCTTCCCTGGAGCTCTGCTGACATCATCGTAGCTTCGGGTCTGGCTTTCCCGTCTCGCTCGCCCGATGGCTTTGGGCTCACACGTCTGGAACCACGGCGAACGGCCGCTGAAGTGTGAGCCCCTGAGCGGTGCACTGTTTGGACTGAGTGGAGTCTAAGCGAGTCAACAGTTGGGATTAGAGTGTTTTTTTAAAACTGTCTTTATTCCTTTCAAGTGTGTGGTTACGGAACTAATTGCTCAGAGCATGTGTTCAAATGGAACCTGCTGGCCTACCGCACGGGATGGGAAGCATCTCTTAATTAGCCGCCTCATCTGCATGCAAAAATGAACATTTCCAAGTCCTTAAACTGTTCCTGCAGCAGCGGGACTTGCTTTCTTGTTTCAAGTGGGTATATCGTGCGGCAGCCCTTTTAAGTGGGTATGTCGTGCGGCAGCCCTTCTCACGGAAAGTCAGAAGTGAACTGACAGCGGCTGACTCCACGTCCAGTCACTGAGAGCCCAGTGAGGCCCCGCGCAGAGCTGAAGATGTGGGAGGAGCGGCCGCGAGGCTGCCGGCTCCGGGAGGGTCCCCACGCGCACTCAGGTCCTGGCAGTCGTGGCGGTGACTTTTGTGCCGGCGAGGGCAGCCGGTGGGCAGCGCAGGGGCCGCTCGGCCGGCCACCCGTCACCGTGACACGGCACTGAAGCCACGAGGGACGGTCCCCCAATGGACACACTTAGGTCCCTGCTGCCGTTTTCAAGCTGCTCTGCTCCAGGACACGTTGGTTTTCTTCCAGGTAACGAGCGGATCTGGTGGCTGAAGCCGCTTCCAGCCTGTTGGAAGCGCTCCCTTCCGATTGCGCCGCAAGGCCCAGGCGCCTGCAGCGGCCCTGAGAGCAGGGAAGTGGGCGGCTGACCGCTCCCCTGAAGGGAAGCTGGTGCCCGAGAAGCTGTGCGGAGTCAGGTGTCCTCTTCGCTTCCAGCCAGGAGACTCACGGGGATGGACGGGCCGCCCCCGAGGCGGCACAGATGAAACGCATGGACCGTTTCCACCATCAGACACCGGCAAGGGACCCTTCCTCCCGGGGCTGGGGTGCTGGCATGCGGGCCGCGCGGACGGCTCTGCGCACTAAGTGCACGCGGGGACGTCGAAACGCAGACGAGACTAGACAAGGAGCAGAGCATGGCTGCTGAGATAAGGGGGTTCACGGTGTAAGTGGGTCAACTGACTTGGAGCGTAACTTTCTGGTAGCTGCACCCCTAACGGCACGAAGACACAGGCCAAACAAACGGAGCTGCCTGGAGAAACAAAAATTGGGGCGCGGCCAGAGAGGCGAGTTCCTTTCCGAACCACCAGCGTGAGAGGACGCAGAAAACCTGAGCGCCGGACAAGCGAGCGACGCGGCCGCAGCACAGGACGCGCCGCCTGGTCCGGGACTTGGCGACACTTCCCACGTGCTGCCGTGAGGTGACGCTAATGAATGTGGACGCCGAGGCCACAGGATGCACCACGGGGTGGAGCTGCCAGCCTGCAAAACCTGCAAGGATTTGATAATGAAGCAACACATCACGGGGTCGAAAAATAAGTCCCTCAGAAGGAGCAGGCTGAGCGGATGGGCAGAGCGCGGAGGGAGGGCGAGGAGAGAGGGCAGTGCCCGCCAGCTCCGTCTTCCACGCGGGTGCTGAGCGTCTGAACCTGTCTGCAGACGAGGGAGCAGAGGGGGCGCACGAGTGGGTGCGCTGATGGTTCTCTGACAAGATCCACGGAGCGAGGCCTGGAGGCTGACTGGTGGGAAGAGAAGCAGGGCCCCAGGAGCCAGGCCGGAGGGAGGCAGAGCCACGCGCCCCGCTCGGGTGACGGGACGGCCGAGCGGCTTCACGCCCGTAAATCCACCGCCCAGTGAACTTCGAAAGGCAGGCACCACCTCTTCCGCCAAAAGACGAGAGGCCTGAATAACACCTGTCTGTTCGTGAGGTCGCGTTTGAAGACAGACATCTTCCTACAGAGACTCTGACGAAACCCACCGGCCAGTCCTGCAAATCAACCCAGACAGCGCGAGGGAGGGCCCCCCGCCAGCACCCAGTGGCAGAGCCGCGGGCGACCCCCATGCCCGTGTTCCTCCTCCCTGAAGCTGCCCCTCCACACGGTGGCCGCGGCCTGGACGCAGGGGCTCAGGCTCGGGCTCGGGCGGGGTCGGGTCTCGGGGTCTGTGGCGGCCGTGCCCGCAGACGACACCCAGGCCTCAGAACCACGAGACGCGGGGAGCTGCTCCGGCACCATCTCTGGGCAGCAGGGGCCGCGTGAGGGTGGGTGGGGACAGCCCAGCCCCCTCCTTCCAGATGTCACTTAAACTCGCCCCAAAATAGCTTCTCATTAGTGTTTTTCCTCCTCCTTTCTGGAAAAAGAGGCGCCTCTGCTGGGACAGCCGTGCTCTGATAATTAAGCTCATTAACACGAATGCAACACTTCGGACCCGCGCTGTCTGGAAGCGGCTGAGGTCTGCGACCCGTCGGCCACAGCGAAGGTCAAGCTTGAGGTCGCCAGAGGAGAAGGCCCGCGGTGCCCGCCGCCCGCGGTGCCCGCCGCCCGGGCATGTGCAGCCCCCGGGCGACTCCCCCGGGGGCTTGAATCACCTCTGTGAAGTCAGAGGGGGCCCACGTGAGCCCACGTCCGCCCTCCGTGCCGGTCAGACAAGTGGGTGCTGCCTCCCCGGGGACAACTGAGCTTTTCTGCCGTCAAGAACGGTATGTCACGCGTTTCACACGTGTGATTCTGAATGAGGTTCGCATCCAGTGTGTGTCTGAGGGGCCACCAGGTTCAGACAGAGCCAGGGACGCGCCATTCGTTCTTCAAACAGGGACAGCGTGGCCGCGGTGGCCACGTCGCCCGGGACCCCCGGCCACGCCCGCTCCCGACAGGGACAGGCCCTGCAGCAGCTCCGTCCAAGCTGCCAGAAGGCGGGCCCTGCAGTCCGGCCCCACGAGCAGCCAGTGGACGGGCAGTGGGCTCCGCTTGCATGGACGCAGCCTCGGGATGTCACCGTGCGGACACCGCGCAGGCTCTGGGAGCGCGATCGGAGGCGGCCACAGGGCCTCCTGTCCGGGCCACTGGGGGTCTGCTGCCAGCACGGGGACCGCGCCAAACGCCACTCACGGCCAGTCACGTCTCGTGCGCTATTGTCTTTGAAACCCAAGCTGGGACTCGTCGCAAAGCCTCGGCTCAGCCTCGCGCTGCGTCCTCCGGCAGCGCCCCTCCCGACGAGCAGCCCCGAGCGCTCGTCACCCAGCAGAGCGTTTGTGAGACGTGTTTCATTGCAGGGGTCAAGCCTGTGCGTGTGCCCCAGTGGGGCCCCGGCTGCAGACTTTGGGTCCCCGAAGCCAGTGGGGCGGCTGTGTGCTGGGCCGCACGAGGCTGCCCTGCTGGGTCCCGAGACGCCCCGGACAGGGAGGCGCCGAGTGGCCGCTGGCACCGGCAGGGCAGCAGCACCCCTTGCGTGTCCCGGGTGCCCAGGCTCGGCGCCCCGATGGGCACAGTGAGATCAGGACGCCGTGAGGCCCACCACACGGGAGGTTTCAGCGGTGTTTCTCCTGACACGTCTTTTCGGGAAGGGGGTCCGTGGGTGCTGCTCCCTGTTTACTCACATCAGCCTGCGGAAGCAGAAATAGACGCAGCACTCAGACTCCACCAGTCACTTTACAGCTTTGCATCTTTATTTCCGGAAGATAACATTCTGTTGCTGGGATGGGGAGAACGGATTCATGAACACTGACCCGCGGCTCTCGTCGCCTTCTCGCGCCAGGGCAGCTCGGGAGCGAGGCTGCGGGGTCCGCACTAGGCCCCGCCCGGCCAGGGCCCGGCACCGGTGAGCCCGTGTGGCCGAGCGTCGCCCAGCTCCTACCTCTGAGCGGAAGTATTTGGCATAAGAGCAAGTCCTTCCCTGTGCCGGCACCACTGTGTCAGCTCGGGCAGCCAGTGCCCAGTGTCTCTGGCCGTCTCGGGACAAACTCGCGTCCTGCCTGGCGGGGAAGCGCGGAGAACCCACACCAGCAGGAACCACTTGCAGGCTGCTGTCCAGCACAAACACTGCTAGACTGGGCCTCTCTCGAGGCCGGGGGAGCCCGCGCTGGCCCACACGCCGCTGGAGACAGGCTGCAGCTGTGCCGCCGGCTGTGTCCGTCTGCGGGGAACAGGGTGGGCAGCCGCACGACGCACCCAGTGGGTTCCCTGGGGCTCTGCCCTTTGGGCACAGCCTGACCCGAGCGGGAAAGCCCGGGGCATCAGGGACATGGCCGCCGCGTTCCCGGGAAGCCATGCACGGGGCTCTGCGGACGCGGTTCTGGCGGTGCCGGGTCACAGGCCAGGCCGTGCGCAGCGGTGAGGCCCCGCCCGCCCTGCCCAGGTGAGCTGCTCTGGGTGGCGGCTGCCGACACCGGTTTTTGGTAATCGTTTTCTTAGACGAAGCAGAGCTATAAGGCTTCTGTGAAATAATCATCTGACGGCTGAACAAATATATTACAATCCTTTGTGATGTATTTACAGTCACGGATTCTGCCACCTGGTAATGCGGGCATCGGACGCACCGTGTCAGCCGGGCACCCGACAGGGACAGCCCCGCGGTGGGTCGGGGTCCCCGTCGTCCAAGGCAGACGCCTGCAAGGGCTGCGCGTGCCCGTTTGCGCTGAGCTGCACGCGTGCATGTGCATACGCGCCGGAGCGGGCAGCAGCGGGCGGCTCTGCCAACGGAGGACGCGGGGCTGTCGGGGGGCCAAGGTGATAAACGGGCGGTCCCACACCTGAGTACGGCCGCAGGGTCGAGGGCTGGGCTGGCGTCTCGGCCGCGCGCTCCAGTCCCATCCGGTGACCGAGGACGAGGCCCCGGGACACGTTTGCTAGCGTCACTCCCACGGGCGAGCGCCTGGCTGCATGTCCAGCGCCCATGTCGGGCCCTGGGCATCTGTAGCTAAGGCACTTCCGTCCTGAGCTGGGCTGGGCGCCGGCGTGAGTCCTTCCGCAGGGCCGCCAGGTCCTAGCTCCCCGCCCCGTGCTTTCCTTCTGGCGATGGCTTGTCCTTCAGGGACAGGGTCTGGCCGCCGTCCTTCCTCCTGGGGAAGAGCGCCGTCCTTGCATGTGACGTGATCCTGGTTCTGAGGGAGCAGGTGCCGGGCGGCCGTCCCGCGGGCGATGCCCGGCGGCAGGACATGGCGCTCAGGGTGGCCGACTCTGTGACTAGGAGGGGGTGCTCGTGCCGGACAGGTCGTTGCGGATGACTTCGTTCACTGCAAGAGAGCAGAAGAGACCGTGAGGGAGCACCGTGCTGCCACCTCACACGCACGGGCCCCGCAGTCGTCCATCCAGTGTCCGCAGGTGGGGCAAGCCCAGGAGGCCAGTCCCCTGGCCCAGGAGCCGTCCTGACCCAGAGCAGCAGCTCCATAGGACCTGCCCCGGACAGGGACCGGGATGCAGAGGCCACGACTCAGGGATGGGACTCCAGGATCAGCATTCAGGGCCCTGGACTCAGGGACCAGGATGCAGGGCCCCAAAGGCGCCGGTGCAAAGAGACCAGTGCCCGCAGGGCCCCCGCCCGGTCAGGGCCCCCGCCTGGTCAGGGCCTCCCGCGCTCTTTCCCGTGTCCACGTCCTCTTGCCTGTGATCTTTGGCAGCGGGAGAGGAAATGAGCGCAGCGGCAGAGGCCAGCAGAGCAGGCTGCACACCCGGCCCTGCCCGGCGCCTGGCGGGGGCTGTCACCGGGGCCATCACCTCGCCACTTCCCTGCGGCGCAGGGGCAGGCACTCACGTCACCAGAGGCTGGGCTTCCCTTCGCCCAGATAAGCCGTGTAGCTGCTGGGCTGGCCCATCCCAGGGCGGCTTCCTGACCCCTCCCTGAGTCCCGTCCAACGCCACTCAGCTGCTCCAGGGAAACAAAAACACCAGCAGTGGGGACCAGGAACCGTGTCATGGGAGCCCCAGGCCCGCGCCTGCCCTGGACACACCTGTGCCCCCGACGCAGGACGGGCGCCGCCACCTCCTGGCAGTGGCATGGTGTCCGGAATGGCCGCGGCCCCAGGGAGCCTGCTGCCTCCCGGCCTGGCCCGGCCGGCCTCCACGTGCAGGAGCCCCGGCCGTGCAGGTGCCGGAGGCCCTGCCACCTGAGACCCGACCGAGCGCCCACGCAGCCCTCACGGCAACATCCGGACAGCACGTCCTCGCTGCCCAGTGAGCGAGGGCTGGACCCAGAGCAGGACAGGGCTGCCTGAGGGGCTGGAGCAGGCGTCCCGCCCACACAGGGACGCCCCATGACAGGACATGACACTCCAGGCTGAGACCCCCCAAATCTGACCCCAGCCAGCCAGTGGGGATGATGCTGTTGGGGTGACTGGTGGGTGGGCAGTCAGTCCCCAGTGGTATTAGCTGTTTAGACCGGGAGGGGGCAGTATGCAAAACTGCTGAGATTTTTCGAGTTTTCAGGGTTTCACAGGCCGTGAAAACACCACCTGTGTGAGCAGACAAAAGGGGAAGAGGCCCTGGAGCGGGCTTCCCCTCGGCCCCAGCACCTGGACGGCAGGAATTGCCTGGGAGGGCGGGGTAAGCAGTGCCGGCCTGTGGTCACCGGCCCCTTGGAGCCTGGTGTCCGGTGGCTCCCTCCCCCTGCCCGTCCTCTCCCTCCAGCCCTCGGGCGGCGTGAAGTGGAAGGGCGCTGGGTCCTGAGGCTCCTGGCCGCTGGTGTCTGCCAGAATCAGGGGACGCCCACCCGGCCTCCCTGCCCACAACCTCGGCCTCCATCCCCATGTCCTGTGCTGGCCTCACGGTGGCTCCGAGTTCCAGCATCTCGGGAACGCACAACCGCACCGGCAGGCGCGTGTGATGCCCGCGGCAGGGACAGCGGGAAGGACGCCGGGGCACCCGAGGCTCGGACGCCAGGGGGCGGTGGGTGCAGACACGTGAGCCGCCGGAGGCAGGGCTCCGCAGCGGGGAGGAAGCGCCCCCTCCATGAGGTCACGGGTCACCTGCCGCTGGCGGGGGCGACTGGGCGCCTGTCCCTGTGAGGCAGCGCATGGGTGACGCCTACGGCTCCCCACAGACTTTCCACCTTCTCGATCAGCTTTTCCACTGACGCCGGCAGGCGCTGGCAGAGGCCCCAGCTGCAGGTGCATGTGACCCCGGCGTGGGGGTGAAAGAGGAACTCGCCGGCGGGCGCAGGATGTGGTGCGCTCACACCGCAGTGCGCTCAGTGAGGAGGTTTTCCCCTTGTGTGCAATTTTTCTCTACGCTCCTCCTGAGGTGGAAACAATTGTTTCTTCCTCAGCCTACATGGTGCCAAATCCCATTTCATGCGGGATCCATGCAGGGGTCCAGGCTGCCCGCACACGCGGCCGCGCTGGACAGCACGGCGCTCACAGGCACACACCCTTCCCGACACACACGTCCTCGGCCCCCGGGCGCGGCCACTGAGGCGCCAGCATGTGCTCCTGAAACGCGTCCGAACGTCCAGTTTCCTCGGGAGCTGTTCACGTGAGGCTCCGGGCCTCTGGGCTCCGGAGCGAGACGGCTGACCAAGGGCAGACAGCGCCCCGCAGCGAGGTGACCCACCCTCAGCAAAGCCTGCTTTTAAGCAGTTTTAGCTCTGCGAGCCCAGTTTCTCAGAGAGGAAGATCCACTCTGATCTGAGGGGCGAGCCAACTGCTCCCCACGTCCCAGCCCTTGGGGCCTCCAGGAGCACGAGTCTCATTTGTCCCCGGGGGCAGCGCAGGACACTGAGTGGTCGTGCGGGTCCTGGGCTGACTGGCCAGCATCCCGGCCCCCACACCGCGCCCTCTGCCCTGCGCAGCTGCCCTAGTTCTGTCTGGGTCACTCCGGCAATGTCTCTGGGGCAGTGGACACCACAGTGGATACAACAGCCCTTGGCTCTCGGCTCAGGGGAGCAGTGGGACCTCCCCTGGACACTCGTCCATGTGGCCCACACCAGCACGGGCCCTGGAGCTGGACTGAGGCCCTTGGCTCTGCTGCAGGCTTCTCTGTATGAAGGACTACGGCTCACTGACAAAGGCGTCAGGTCCAGGGTTCCCTGACCCGTGTCACACTGGCCTGTGTGGCGGCCGCAGCCCAGCTGCTGGCCGTGCCCACCCACACGAGGCAGGAAGTTCTGGAAGGACCTGCCCTCTGAGCAGCAGCGTCCTGCAGGTTCTGCCTGGCGTGCTCACCTCGGGTGCTGAGACGACGGACAGATGTGGCACGACCATCGCCGCAGACTCCCGGCTGCTGCCCACCCGTCCTGCTGCTGCCGGCCAGACCACGGGGCCCTCCCGAGCGGGGGGGCGCCAGGAGGCCATCTCCCAGGACCAGGGTCTGGGCCTGGGATGTGGCCCAAACACGGCTCATGCTCTCTAACAAGTGGTTAGAGCAGGTGAGGACATGCCTGAAGGGTATTCCGGGCCCGGGCTTTTGATAAAGGCCCACGTGAACTGAAGCACACCAGGCCATCGGAGAGCATCTCTGGGTCGATGGTTCCTGTGTCCGGCACGGGAAGCAGTGTGCACAAGCCTTAAACCCTCACTGCTCCCCGCGCAGACGAGCCCGCGCAGAACCACGCGCCTTCTGAGCTCAGCGCCCAGCGCGGCGCCTCCTGGCGTGAACGGCCCTTTCCCGAAGGGCAGGCGGGAGGAGGCCGCAGGCCGCACAGGCCAGTGCCCTCCGCTCCGTGTCCAGCGGACTCCAGCCCAAGTCCGCAGGCGAGCGAACCCGACAGGCGCACAGGCAGGCCGCACAGCAGACAGAAGCAGCTGCCTGCCGACCGCGTCCTCCGAGGTGTCGGAGCTGTGAGCCGTTCAAGGGGAAGCCAGACAGCTTTGAAGCGCAAAGCGAAATAGGGAGGCCCCTTCCCAGTTTTTAAACGTCTGCTGATTTCCCAGAACAGACAGAACACGCCTCCAGCTGAAACGGCTGCAGTGACCGGCGAGGGTGAGCGCCCAGGGGCACGTGTGGCCACAGCGCAGGCCACGCCCCACAGACGACCGGCATGGTCGGAGACTCCCTCCCGCACGTCCCGCGAGCTGCCGAGCTCACAGCTTTCGCGTTTCCACGCGGCGCGCACAGGAGGCGCTGGGGCCGGCGCGAGCCGCGTGCGCGACCACGTCACAGGCGAGCGCGCCGCCACCGCCCGGGAGTGGCCGCCCCACACGCTGCGGCCGGTCCGCAGCCAGCGCTGGGTCCGGCGGGGCTGTCCAGCGAGGGCCGTCCGCCCGCTCCACTCTCCGTCCACTCTGGGAACAGGGCTCCCAAGAGGCGACCTTCTGTGAGCTCAGCAGGCCACTCATTCTGAAAATGCAGAGTTGCAACTCAATCCTTTTTAACTTTCTGATTTTTTCAAAGATGCTTTGTGAGGCAGTGGAAAATAATAGTTTCTCAAGTTTCATTAAAAAGTGAGTTCTCGTGTTACCTTGGGTGTCCTGGGCCTATTTCAGCCTCTGCTTATTTTTATCTTTTTAATCATAATAAGCCACTGCCACGGGGCCTGCTATTTTTGGAGGGGAGACCGGGACAGCGAGTGACAACAGGTCTTGGTTTTAATAAAACATGACCCTCCCGACTAGAGGTGGCCGGCCTGACAGCATCACCGCTGCGCCTGTCAGCCATTAAAACTGAATAATTTTCCGACCTCGAGCGCCTGCTTCCTTATTTAGCTGAGCTCTCGGGATCCGGGAGCGCCGGGGGGAACTCCTGCTCCGTGGGGGCTGTGGGGACGCCCGCCTGCCCCGAGACCCCCGCGCGCTGGCCGGCTCCCGACTCGCCGGACCGCTGACACGCATGCGCTCCTGGGGCCGCGCTCGTGCGCGAGAATGAAACGCGCTCCCCAGCTAGGGAAGGCCTCTTCTCACAGACTTCGCAGAAAATTAAGTGAGAAATGAAACAGGAAGACCCTTTAATCACAGCCGGGGCCCGCGGTGCAGCTGAGGGAGAACTGGGGACTTGGCTGCGTGCTCGGGACGGCGCACTAACAGGCCTCCTCGCTGTGGCCAGATGACAGCGGGCTCCTGTGGGGCCGGCCGGCCGGCCGAGCAGGTGTCCGGGGCAGCAGGGAGGTGTTTGCAGCGTCCAGCTGGGTCTCGGAAAGCCGAACCCCTGCTGGGTGGTGTGGCTGTGACCGAAGCCTCCTGACCCCGGGGCCGGGCCTCTGCGAGCCGCTGGCGGGCACGGCACTCACAGAGGATGTGACCTGAGCACCGATGGGGCCCCACCTGTCCCCCTGCTGGCTCTTGGACAGTCGAGGTTTCTGTGAATAAACCTGGGGAGGTTGAGCCCGGCTGCCGCCCACTCGGGTCCAAGGCAATTGTGAGGGTGGCCAGGGGGGCGGGCACAGCCAGATCGCTGCCGGAAACAGCTCGTCTCACTGAGTGAGCCCTCTGGTCCGTCTCCTGTTCCGACGCACGGCCCACGTGGCCGTCTCTCCAGGCTGGGAGCCGCGTCCTGTCGCGGTGCAGCCCACGGGAGCTCACGCACACCCATGCGGCCTGCGCCGCTGCGGGCACCCCTCCCTGGGGGCCTCTGTCCCCCGGGTCACCGCCCAGAGCCGCCACCCCTGCCCCGCGCTACCCGATTCGGAGCGCAGGCCAGAGACGCGAGCCGAGGTGGAAAAGCACAGCAAACAAGGTCTCCCAATCTTCAGGATGTATTGACCCTGGAGTACAAACAGCAGATTGGGTTTCTGTATTGATTATTCAATTATTAATCTCTGGGCGCCGTCCCGGCGTCGCACATAACGAGCAATTCATCAAAGCATATGAGGTGCCGCGCGGCTGTGTGCGTAGAAAGGCCATTAGCCCTGTAATTGCACATTACCGAAGGCTCGTTAGTTCTAAATCGAATCACTGGCCGCGTGCGCAAGCTGACCAACTCCTGTGCTCACGCAGGGCCCGAGGGCCGGCGCTTGGGGCGGCCTTCCTGACGAGGCGGCGGGCGCTCGGGCCACCCGGCTGCGTTCTGCAACCAGGCTGGACCACCGGTGGTCAGTCCCTCAGAGGGCACTGCGCCTGGGGCTCAGTCCCCAGCTCACGCCCCGATTCGATGCCGCTGCTGGGGTTCACGGGGCTGCAGGCGCTGGGGGTGACCTGCTCCCTGCCCACCCAGCAGGGCGGCCTCCGCCGAGAACATGGCCCCAGAGCCCGTGTCCAACGGGAGGACCCAGACACGCTCTCAGAGCACAGAGTGACTGGCACCGTCTCAGACTCTGTGATGGTGCCGACAGGAGCCAGGCTGGTTTCCACCGTGGGTGACGGCACGCAGCTCCCGAGCAACTGTGCGCAGTGGCCTGTCCTCCTCGGCCAGTCCTGGGGATGGTCCCTCAAAGGGAACGCTCCCACGGTGCCGGAGGCCACAGCGTGGCCGCTCTCGCCACGCCCAGCGGTTCCCGAATGAGCACTTCCGGGTGCTTCTGCCTCTTGAATTAACGTCCAGACGCCAAAGGGGCTGAGGGGATGGTGCTGCCAGCATTTTTGCTGCTTTCCCTCGGCCTGCTGATGCACCGAGAAACCCAGCCCCTCCAGCCGCTCAGATGTGGAGGCTGACACCCGAGCGGGCGCCACCGTCGGCCTCTCTGGGAGGGGTCGTGCCGGGTGGCGTTGCGTCCGTGCTGCCGCGGGCCCGCAGGTGGCTCTTCTGGTCTGTGTGTCCGGAGTCGGCCTCCTGCCTGCCCAGGAGCTCTGGCCCAGCAAGTGCTCTGCCGGAGAAAATGCCGCCACCGCAGGCCAGCAGCTCCGCCCTGGTTCCCGCTGGTGTTTCCGCCTCTGAGGGCGATGTCTTTGCACGTCCTGCTGGCAGGTCCAGTCGCCGGGGTCTCCCTCCGAGCCTGCTGTGCTGCGAGCCGGCCGGGCGACCTGCGCTGCAGCTGCAGGCCCAGCCGCACCCATCAGGGCCCAACGTCTGGCAGGCGTGGACAGCTGCCCCTCCGGCCCCACCACGCTTTCCTGGGCTGCACGCGCTGGGCCTCTCGAGCGCACACTCAGCTGCCCGGCGGGCGCGGCTGCCTGGCGCCTCGGTGCGCGGGCTCGTCTGCAGCTCGACATGGGGAGCCTCCTGGCAGGACGACACTTTAACAGCGGAAGAGCTGGTCTCCAGCCGCAGGCTCACCGGCCGCCTATGCCGAGGGCCGGCATGTCCGCCCCGCCCGCCCACTGGGCCCTCCCCAGGCCTGGAGGGCGTCTCGGCGCAGGACTGTGCGGAGTCGGAGCCTTTCCAGCTCTCCCCTCAGCCCCCTCCACGCGCCCGATCCCCAGGTGAACATCTCGTCAGACGGTCTCCGCCTAAGGACGGCGCGTTGCTGAGGGCCGGGAAAGGAGAAGGTGGGCACGCTGGACGAGGGCCGCTGCCTGCCATGCTGGGGTCTGCACGTGGCAGAGACCTGACTGAGGAGACGATGTCGAGCCCCGCTGCGCGTGGACGTCCAGCCAGGCCACGCCCTGCCCAGCGCCCTGCGCGGCAGCCGGGGTGGGTGGATCTGAGGCAGCACAGCTCCCGATCGACTGGCCGTTGGTGGAAAACCGTTCTGGGCAGCGGCTCATCCCCCCACTGCCCGGCTCCAGGCTCTGCGGCCACTGTGTGGCTACCCTGCTGTGTGATCACGCGGGACGGGGCCTGAGGGCAGCGCCGGGTTATCGGGAAAGACCAGCACGTCCTGCTGCCGCCGCACCCCTCCCCGCACCAGCCATGGGCGTCGCACGCTTGGTGCCCAGCAGGCTTCCGAGGAAGGGGCGTCCGCTCCTGGCCGCAGGCTCTGGCCGCTGCCCCTCCCCAGGGTGCAGAGCCGCTCGCTGCCCAGGTGGGCGCACGCCCAGCGCAGGAGCTGCCCCAACGAAGGCTCTGCCGGCTGTGCGCTGCCTCCCGGCGGGGCCCCACACACATGTGGCCACTCTGGCCTTTGATGCCGCGGAGCAGACTCTTTCCATCATCGTTAGAAGGCGGCTCAGAGCCGGGCGCCCTGCCAGGTTAGTAACACTTTCCATGAGGGAAGCTTTTGTTCTCTCCCAGCAGCCTAACTCAGGAGAGTGGGGGGCGCGGGGGCTTCTCCGTGCAGACGGGCAGACGGCTGGCCCGCGGGGCCCACCTGCGTGCCGGTTCAGGGACGCGAGGCTCCTGGATGCCCGCGCTGGGGCTGAAAGGGCCCATTGTGGGGAGGCCAGCGGCCCAAGCATCCGTCCTGCGGGACGGGGAGGAGTTGTGTCCTCATGCTTGGCCCCGGGATCGACCCGGTCAGAACGGGGCCTGGCGACGGCGGAAGCGCCCAGCACGCGCTGCGAGACAGGAGGCTCCGGCGATGCTGGAGGGTCCCCACGAAGCGCTGAGGCTTCCGGCAGGGTCCCGGTGCTGGGCCCCGGACGTCCAGCTCGACACGTGCAGCTTGTGAGCTGGTCGGAGCACAGCATGCATTACAACTGGGATCATCTGCGGCCCAAGCACTTCTGAATCGACCCTGAGAGCGGAGGGGACAGAGAGGTGGTGGGACCAGGACACAGCCGGCGGGACCCCGCAATGGCCCTCGCTCTCGTCCGGGAGAAGAGACCGAGCCGCAGCTGCGCGGGCAGGTCCTGTGCGCAGGCAGGACACGTCGAAGCTCTTCCACGTCGGGCCACTTGCAACACGGGTTTAACTCCGATTTAGCTTCTTGTTCCATTTCCTCTGGGGCGGCCGGGAATCCAGCGAGGAGGAGGCTGAGGCGGGAGACGGCACGCGGGGTCTTAAGCAGCCGGAGGAATCCGCGAGGTGCTGCCCGGCCAGCAGGGCCCAGGTCCAGCTGTGGCCAGTCCGGGTGCGGCCCTCCTCCCCGAGGGCACTGGCCTGACACTGCCCGTGAAGCCTCATTACTGTGTCCCAAGCGGCCGGCAGGCGGGTCTCGGTGGAGAAGGCGCGCAGCTCTCGCTGAACCGTCACAGCCGCGCGGGCGCACGTGCGGCCGGCAGAGCCGACCCGGGGCAGCGGCGCCTGCTCCCGCCAAATGACCATCAGCAGCCATGCAGGCTCGCGCCCCCTGCTCCGCTGCCCGGGCGCTGCTGGGACAGCCCACGTCAACTGTGCTCGTCCGTTCGGGCACAGGTGCTGCTTTCCGGGCCTCTGGCACCAGTGCCTGCACACAACCCGTCTCGACAGACAGACAGACAGACAGGCGCCGCTCCGCTCTCCTTGGTGGTGAAAGCAGCTTGCTCACAGCATCCGGGACCGGTAGGTCCCGATGGACAGCGGCGCCCTCTGCGCTCGGTCCCAGCCACCGCGGGACCCAGGACCTTCCCGAGTGCACACTGCACTCCAGTGGCCTTGCCCGGTCACTGGGCACGAAGGTGACGCACTGACCGCGGGTGTGGGGCTGTCCACATGGCCAGCCGCAAGGCAAGCTGGCCACAGCCACTCCCCGTGGGCACTCAGGTGGGAAGAACCTGAGCTCCACGGCAGGACGGCCTCTCAGGGGCCCTCAGACGCGGCAACAAGAGTCCAAGGGCCGCACAGGCCTGGAAGCTGCACCGCGTCTGGCGTCAGCGGCCTCCGTCCACGGAGCAGAGCTCGCGTGAGGCTCCCACGAGAAACTGCGCCTCTCGAGACGCTGCGGCAGGAACAGCCCCTGCAGGGAGGCGGCGGCCTCGCCGAGACGGGCTGTCCCTCATGGGAAGGGCTGCCCCGCGGCCTGGAGGGCACCTGGTCCCGCAGGGCAGAGGGACACTGGCAGCGGCGCTGCCACCCGGGCACTCGGTGCAGGCCACTCACACAGGGCCCGACGGCAACATGTGTGCTGGGCCCACCCCGGCCTCCTGTCCCCTCACGGGGTGGACTGTGCCCACGTGCCCCTCACGGCCCAGAAGCCCAGCAGCACCCGACGCTGCCGTCAACAAGCTCGCTGCGGGGGTCGCCGACCAGCACAGGAGGCGCTTCCCGCCGGCACCAGCCTCTCACCACCGGTGGCCGCGCTGGCGCTGCAGGGTCCGTGGCCTCAGCCACCCGCACCAGGAGGGCTGGGCCTTCCTCAGGGACGGGCGGGCGAACGCCCGCCACCCTCCTTGGCGCACTGCGGCCGCGGGCACTCACCGTCGTCCAGGTACAGCTGGTCCAAGTCTCGAGGCTCGCGCTTGACTGTTACGGGAATGGGGGCTGGACAAGGGCCCCCGTCCTCACGCGCCTGGGGCGGCGGCGCAGGCCGGGCGGCTGGAGACTCGCTTCCCGGGACCTTCGGCAGGTGGTGCGGCGGGCGGCCCGTGGCGGGGGCGCGGCTCGGGCTGCAGGGCTGCAAACAGGCCGGCTCTGGGGTAACGGACGGGGGTGGACGGGGGCGCCGTCGGGCCCGAGTGGGGCTGGCGCCCCGGAAGTGGACTCACCTGTGGCTGCAGCAGGGTGGGGGGCGGTTGCTGGGGGGAACCGGGGTGCAGGCTCGCAGACCCGGGCATGTCCTGGACGGGGAGGACGCCTCCGACTGGCTGCTGGAGCCCGAGGTGGCAGGGCCCGGGGCCAGCCACGCCCTTGTAGGCGGCGGACGAGAGGTCGTGGAACTTGGGGCTGGCGCTTCTCTGTGGGCAAGGCGGGAAGCTGGCACCCAGGCAGGCCCCAGGGTCGGGCGGCAGGCCGAGCGGCTGGCTGAAGCGCGGGCTGGCAAGGGGGCCGAGGCCGGGGCCCAGGGGTCCACAGGGCAGGGCCGGCTCGTAGTCTTCCGAGGGCTCCGTCTTTATGATGGGAACTGCGAGGAGGAGAGAGGCCAGTGAACACCGCGCAGGTGGCGGCCTGGCTCCGAGGCCTGAGTCCCCAGGAGCCTCCCGCAGGCCCACCCAGAGCGGGACGAGCACGGTGGGGCCGGAGACCCGGGCAGGCTGGTCTGCGCGGCTGCTGGACCCACCGCCACACTGCACACCGCCAGGCTGGGCGTATGCTCTGGCGCTCAGGGCCTGCGGCCTCACAGTGACCAAAGTCAACGGTCCAGCTGGCCTCACTGCTGCTGTGGACACTGCGGGGCGAGGTCTGCGAGTCCAGGGAACGTGCACCTCAGAGCTGGTTGGAGAGGCAGCGCGATCGGCAGAAAGCGCGTCTGCTTCAGGAGAGACCCGACTACAGCTCGGAGACACCCTGGCCTGTGGGAGCTGCGACGCTGGCGTCGGACACTCGTGAACCGTCCACTGGACGCTACCCCAGAGGCAGGCGAACACACCCCAGGCTTTGCACACACGTGTGGGGCCAGACACCGCCAGGCCGGGGGCCACCACCCACGGGAGCCCCTCCACATGCCGGCCCGGTGGCGCCCACAGCTGACCAGCTCCTCGGGGAAGCACAGCTTTGTCTTCAGAGAACGTGGCTTTTAAAGGAAAACGCAGCGGGAAGAGAGGAGGAAGAAGCACTTTATTCCTGTTACTCAGTTCACCGGGGCTGCTCCCGGCCTCGGGTCTCCACCCTGGGCCTTCAGCGCGTAGACCTGCGCTGACGCCTGTCGCCTGGCGCCCGGGCCCCTCAGGGCGCGCCTGTCTGTCCTGCTGTGACGGATGTCTGCCCCGCCCGCCGACGTGGCCGTGGCCCCTTCCTGAGGCCGTGTCCTTGCCAGGGGGTCCATGTCCACGCCTGACCGCTGGGCCACTCAGACCCCAGCAGGCCGCCCCACACGCAGCGCCCGCACCCAGGTCCCAGCGGGGTCGTCTGCAGCGCAGTCAGCTTCTTCGCCGTCCTCTGCGACCCGCAGCCGGAGCAGAGGGCAGTGCGGCCATCGGGATGCGGTCAGAGGGGCCGGCACTGGAGGCAGAAGGGAAACCAACGGGCGGCTGAGCACGAGGGCTCGCTCAGCGGAGCAGCAGAGGCCGTGTCCGTGTCCAGGCCGCTCAGTGCCCGCGGCTCCCTCTGGGAAGAGCGTCCGGGGGCTGGTCCTGAGCTCCAGCAAAGCCTGGGTCCTGAGGCGTCAGCTTGTCCACAAGTGGGACGAACCTCCGGTCACACCCACGGTCCCGCCTGCCAGTGTGTGTCTCACAAGCCGCTCCTTCCCGGAGGGTGGGAACGACCCGACTGCTGTGCTGACCCAGCCCTGGGGCCGCGCGCCAGGCGAGTCCGGGCCCCAGGCCCGTGTCTGTTGTCCGGCATCCCCGAGCGGCGGCCCGTCCTCCCTCGCACACGTGGCCTTGCCGGGACGGGGCGCCTGCCAGCTGCAGCCCAGCAAGGGCAAAGCAGGGGGCCGCATGGGGGCATCCCGGGCCAGGCCGGGGCAGGCAGGGCTCTGACGCGGCTCAGCGAACTGCGTGGGCCGAATCCCGACCCTCGTCCAGTGCTGGGTCGGACAGCAGAGGTTACACTGGCGAGCCTGGGAGCCCTCAGGCCCACTGTCTCAAAGGACAGGTGAGTCAGCAGGTTCACAGGCCCCAGGGAGGCTGCTCCGCTCGGGCGTCGAGCTCTCTCGATGCCGCCAGTCGCTGTGCGCGGTGCCCTCACGCCCCAACGCTCCCGGTGCCAGCAGCTTGAGGCTCAGATCCGTCCCGCAAGTTCACATCTGCCGTGGGCAGAGCTGCCCGCTGTCCAGGCCGAGCGCTTTTTCGGGCTGCCTGGCAGGACGCGAAGCGTCCACTGTCTGGGCCAGGCGGCGACGGGCCGCGGGCACATAGGCGGCGCACCTGCCGGCGGCTGGGATCACATTCGCTCCGCAGGCCTGGACAAGGAGAGTTTGTTCCGAGCTGGAAAACAAAGCTCGACTGTCTTCTGTTAGCTGCGTGGTGTTAAAGGCACGTTTCACCGTCAGATGAGCGCGGCAGCAACCACTTCAGGGCATGGCTTTCAAAGCTGAGAGGGGAAGCAAGGGCTGCGGCTGTGCGCACTGCCCCGGGCAGGCGCGGGCTCTTGGCACTGAGCCAGGGAGTTCTGGGCGGGCGCGGGGCCGAGGATGGAGCCCCCACGCTGGCCAGGTGGACGCACGGCTGCTCGGCGCAGGCCCCTGGCCCAGTCCAGGCTGGCCTGTCTGCCCAGCTCGCACTCAGTCCTCATGCCGACTCCCAGTTGAGGACGCTGGGATGACGGCCACCGATGGGCAGCCAAGCTACTTTTTCTCTTGTGTCCCCCGCTTCCGGCCCGTCCACACGGCATGGCCAGGGCATGAGGCGGAGGCGCGGGGCCGCGCTCCCAGCGAGACTCAGGGTCCAAACCCAGTGTCGTGGGGACACACGGCCGAGATCACGCGTCCGGCAATAGCCTGGCTGTGGCCAGGGCGACCCTGGGCTGATGGCCTACTGAGAGGGGTCCAATCACCGCCCCCCGTCTCCTGCTGTTTGGGGGTCGTGGACCCAGGATTCAGAGAGAAAACACCTGGTGGCTCCAGCCCCGGCACCCCTGCGATGGCTCGGGGAGGAGGCCTGGGCGTGGGCGGTCAGTCCCCACCCCGAAGCAGCTCCGTGCTTCCACAGCGTGATACCCAGCGTCACACCCCCGCTCAAGTCACTGACTCCAAGCAGCTCGCGGTGCGGGCTTGGGTGCGGGTCAGGTGTGCGCGCGTCCCCACCGTCCTCGTGGGAACACGGCACTCAGGAGCCTCGCCCCTCTGAGCCTGCCTGTGCCCGGGCATGACCCCCTCCCCGCGATGTCGGGTCCAGACAAGGACAGATGGAGGAGGCCCTGCTCTCATTTTCCTGCTGAAGCAGCAAGAGGCGGTGAACACGGGATTCAGTGAGAGCAGCCCCTCTGGAGGGACCCTGGCGAGGCGGACAGCACAGCGCCTGCGGGATCAAACGTCACACGGGGTCTGGCTCAGATGCAGGGCCCCGTGAAGTGGGAGGGTCCCGTGTCCCCGGGAGGGGGCCCTGGGTGGGATGGGGTGCGGGGGCACCTGGGGCGGGTGGCTTTGCCAGCACCGGGTGTCTGTTCTCCCTGGAGGCGGGCCGGCCGTGCTGCACGCAGGACTGGGAATGCCCACGGCCACACGTCAGGGGTAGCGGGGTCCCAGGAGCCTGTGGGTAGTGGGATGCGTCTCCCACTCTGAAGGGCGTCAGCCTGTGACGCGTCTGTGAATGAACTTCACACACCGCCGGCTGGATTCATCTCCAGCACGTCTGCAACGCAGAAGGCACCGCCCGTCTGCGCCTCCGGGAGAGGTGCTGCCAGACGGGCACAGGAGGGGCCGGCGCACGGGGAGCCTGGGAGACGAGCGCCACCGAGAGTAACTCAGACGCCACCGCTCTTCAGGACTCTGCACCACCCCTGCCCTGCACCCTGCGGGGCGCGGCCTCGGGAATGACCCTGGGAGCGCCCGGGGCAGGCGGCGCCTTGGGACGCTGGTCTCACCTGCGCACACCTGTGACGCCGGCTCCTGAGAGACGGGCCAAAGCGCAGGCGTGGGCCTGCGGGAGCAGCACAGACCATGCCTAGACACGAAGTTCCGTCCCGACGGTTTGTGGGCCCACACGGGACAGACAGCGTGGGACCCGGGACAGCCAGGGAAGCGGAGGCCTGCACACAGGAGTGCATCTGCGACTGGGTGCTGCCCACGGCTCAGGGCTTGGACACGGGGGTGGGGCGGGGCGCCCAGCGCGCCCGGAAGCCAGCGGGTCACCTCTCCAGGGCGGTGCTGCCGAGGGGCCCCATGGGTGGGCGTCTGGGCCCGTGTCCCGTGTGCAGGTGGCGGGACAGGACGGGGGTGGTGCTGTGGGGCCGGCCGGGGCGGGCAGAGCTGTGGGGGCAAAGCCGGCTGTGGGGGGGCGGAGGCACTGGACACCCTGTCCCACCTCAACTCAGCTCCCTGTCCTCGGGGTCTCGTCCCCACCTGTGGAAAGATGTGCAGGTCACACACGGCCCTTCCTCCTCTGTCTCTGGGGTCTAACTCGGTGTGTCACCTGGGCCAGGGAGACGGAAACCTCATTCGGGCAGATTCCTAAACGGCGCTAGAGAGCACCCCCTTCATCAGTCTGGGTTTTCTCTAAAGCACTCACGCTCTGGTCAACCGTGCCTGGTTTCATTAGGATCAGCCACACATTTAGAGAAGACTAAACATTCGCCCCGTCATCTCCTGCACCCTATTCTGGAACCGGGTGCCGGGCCGTGGCGCTCGCTGTGGCTGGGGGCCTCCCACGCGCACCCCTGCACGTCGGCCTCCCCGTAAGTCTTCTCAGAGGGGAAAGGGGCTCGCGCAGCGGAACATGGCTAGTCCACCTGTTTCCCGTCGCACAGACATTTGAGCTGCCCATCTGCCTCCTGGAAAGACACTTTACTTCTAGGGGGAGCCAAGTCACAGAACAAGGCAGAAACCAAGCTGCTTTGCCATCATCTTCCGGTGCACCTGTCTTGGAACTAAAGCCTAGCGACAGGCCCCGCACAGGGCCGCCAGCTCCGCGGCAGCACCTTTCTTGCGTGCGGGCACCTTCTTCTCCTCGTGGGAAGGGAAAGTGGGTCTAAGTGGCCGAGGCACCCTCACGTGCGCCCGGCTTCCAACCGGGGGATGATTTTTCTTGAGCGGGAACTGCTGCTCACAGGCAGGGCGCTGGCAGGAGTCCCGCAGGACGTGGCAGGCGCAGACAGCACGCGGCGGCGGCGGCGGCGCCATCAGGGAGTCTTACCATGCGCCGGCAGGTAGGTGAAGCGCTGCGGCTGGCTCCGCTTCCTCTTGCCGTTGCTGACGTAGAAGCTGACCTGCGCCGGGCTGTCGATCCTGGGGTCGCGGAACGGCGGCACCTCCACCACCAGGGAGTTCTGGGGAACAGCGCCGGCGTGAGCACCGCGTGCCCCAGACCCGTGCACCCCACTCGCACGCACCCAGAACCCAGATCCCGCAGGCGCCTTGCGGCAGCGCCACAACTCCACCGCCTCGTTCACCCTCCAGGCAGGGCTGGGGTGCAGGGCGACGCCAACTCCCGGCCCCACCCCGCCCAGAAGCACCCCAGCGCTGTCCGGGACGGAGCCCGTGCTGCTGCCCCTTGATGAGAGGGTCAGTGGCCCAAAGCTGGACGCCAAGCCCCTCTGCCAGCTGACTGGACACGGGCAGTGTTTCGCGAGGCTGCTGGGAGGTCGCAGGGCCCAGAGACGGGAAAAGCCCAGCCAAATGGAGAAGACGGGCGCACAGGCCGCAGGCCAGAGGGAAGGCGGCCCCGGGCCTGCTATGACCGCCCACGTCTGGACATAGAACAATGGACAAGAAGTGGTTTCCACAGAGCAGGCCGGCGGTCAGCGGAGATGGCCCCTGGGTGCAGGGGGGACGCAGATTTTGGGGGCAGGGCAGGGCTTCTTATTCAGAGTCCCTTCAGTTTCCTTGGTCGCCTGATTCCCACTAAGTAGAAGGACATGTACGAAAAGCCTACGATATCACTTTTTGTACTGAAGCGACTGCAGCCTGTGATGCAGGTTTACGTCAAAGTGGACTGAACTGGGTCGTCTGAGAACTTCCGGTTCCTTTCACAGGTGAGTAAACTGAGGCACAGAAGCTGCAGCCAGATGGACAGAGAGCTGGCGGGACAGTCAGTGAGCTTTAGACACTCGTCAGCCTTGTTTCACTTAGAAGCAGCAGCGAGCACACGCCCCAGCCTGCCGAGCGTGCAGCCTCCCAGCCGAGGGGACCGAGGGGACAAGGGCCACTGACCGTCCTGTGTGCCCAGTGGCCGCGGCGGGAGGAGGCAGATGTCTGCTGGCCGTCGTGCCACCTGAGCAGTCACCAGCTGCGCGGGCCTGACAGCAAAGACGCGTTCTGGGGGCTCTTTCTGGGGTTCAGTGACACACGGACTGCGAGGGGAGGGCTGGCCACACTGAGAGCGGGACTCACGAGGTGTGAGCAGCGGCCGCGGGGGCAGCTGCCTGGTAGTGTCCACGCATCGCAGGGCGCAGCCTGCAGGTGGTCAGCTGTGACTCCCTAAGTGACTGCAGGGCCGTTCGTCTTGACACAGACAAGCGAGGTGACAAGTGCTGCCCCTGGAAGCTGTGGCGCTCAGACACCGAGGCGGGTAGAAAACGCACCGGCAGGACCCCAGTGCAGGGCAAGAAGGGCACCACCGCCTTCCAGCCATCCCCGCCTTGCTGCATGGAAATGCAGTCTGCACCGCTTGGAGGGCGGGGGGTCCTCAGGGCCGGTCAGTGCCGAGCGCCCGGCTCCTGTGCTCGGGCTGGAGGGACACGGCTCCCGGGGACGGGCTGGAGGGACATGGCTCCCGCGCTGGGCCGGGAGGCACACGCCCAGCTCATCCAAGCAAGCAGTGAAAAAGACAGCTTCTTTATACTTTGTTGCACTTTCATGTTTCCAAAAGGAAGACAAAATTCCTGCAGCTAGAGGACAGCCCTCACTGAGAGAGCAGCTGAAACGCTCACTCTCGTGTTGTGTTCACACACTCATATGACTGCGAACCAGGGTTTTCTTTAAAACGGCAGCAGCACGCAGTCAAGAGAAAACACGAAGGCAGACACCAGGGTCTGCAGACCTGTCAAGAGTTTCCAGGGCAGAGGTGGACCCTGGGCTGTCAGTTGGGGACAGGACTGTGGGCATGGAGGGCGGACGACGTGGGGGCTCGGGCGCCGGAGGAGCTGGGCCGGCATCGCTGTGTTGCCAGGAGGCTGACCTGCTGCTCGGGGCCTGTGGGGTGGGGGTCCCCGTGTGGATGCCCGGGACACCGCTCCTGCAGGAGCCCTGTCAGACCCGGCTCTGAGGGGCCTGGAGGGTGGCCAGTCGTGAGCCGGGGGGCCCCCACATCTGAGCCCCTGGGAAAGTCCACTCTCAGCAGCCTTGCTGGGCAAGGAGGACACTGGGTCCCGGAAAAGATGCCTCTCCCCGGAAGCGCCCCACACAGAGCCCGTCAGGAGGCAGGGGTGCGGACAGGCGCCCGGGATCCTGCAAACACCCGAAGACACAGCGCTGACTTCGCAGCACCGCGTGCGGGCTGGGCCTGACCTCGGACCACCTCGCGCTCCCAGCAGGCGATAGGGCAGCAGGACAGTGGCCTGGGTCTGCGGTCTTGCCGCAGGAGGACCCCGCCGCGCCCTCCTCCGTCCCTCTGGGCTGTGCCCTCCCCGTCACCCGCCTGCTGGCACTTACCGGCTTGCACAGACCCCGGTCGGTCTTGGCCTCCATCTCCCACACGTGGTGGCCATCTGGAAGAAAGCGGGGGAAGCCGTCACCCATGTGCCTGCTTGGCGCCCTCAGCCCCCACGTCGCGGGCTCCGCTGATGGAGCTGCCGGGCTGGCAGAGCAAGCTCACAGCTGGCCTGGCCGGGGGTCTGCAGGGCAGCCTGACACCCGCCTCCGTCCCCAGCGTCAACCCCGAAGACCCCGCCCTCTCGAGCGAGCTGGACGGGAACACAGCCGGTCCCCACAGAGGGGCGTCTCCTCGGGCCCCCCCAGCACGCTGACGTCAACACGGGCCTCGCCTCACAGGCAGCCAGGGACGGCGGAGCCTGTGGGGTTGGCTCCGGGGACCGGGTGGCATCGGTTCTGGTCACAGCAGCAGGCCCCTGGCATCTGCCTCGCACACGGGCCCGCCCTGAGAACAGCCGCCGCTCGGCGCCTGAAGTCACCTGCGGGTGTCAAGGACGCGCGCGCCTGTGCAACCCAATTATACACACAGGAGACTTCTGTCCACGGTGGGCGGCGGCGGAGGGCAGCCCAGGAGGAGGGTGACGGGAGTCGCAGGAACCAGAGCCACGTGGGGCGGGACGTGGGGCCAGGAGGGGCTCAGTGCACCACCCGCCCGTCCTCGGACACGGCCCTGTGTCCCCAGGTCTGCATCTATCACAGCTGGCAGCCAAGGGCGGCTCTGGCACTTCCGACTTGCAGCCCAGGAAGGGCTCGCAGGCAGGTGCCTCTCCGGAGCCGTGCCCAGCAGAGCAGACGGCCGCGCGGGGACGGGACAGGCCCGAGGGAGCCCGCGGAGGTGAACACGCCCCTCTCCGCCCGCCCGCCCTGCGCAGGGTGCCAGCAGCCCAGGCAGGGTGCGTCCTGAATGGGCCTTTGTGCTGGGCCTTATCAAGGCTGGGTCTTGGTGGGCGGCTGCACAGCCCAGAACTGGGAACACCCGGGTCGTTAGGGAATTCCCTAACGCTGAGTCATCGGGAGGCTTCCCTGCCACACCCGCGGCCCCGCCTGTGGGGCAGGACCGGCCACACCTGCCAGGCGCCCAGGAGCCCACACAGAGGCGGCCCTCAGGCCCCCTCCCGAGGCCCTGAGACCCTGCTGCGCGCAGCGCGGGCAGGAACAGCCCTGACGGGGAACAGAAACTCCAGGGGCCCAAGAGCCTGGAGCCCCTGCTGGACTGAGTCAGGGCGGCAGGTGCCCGAGCATCCCTGAGGCACCCCCGGCAGGGCGCCCGTGTGGACAGAGCTGCGACCGCTGCCTGGGGGCGGCCAGGTGGAGCGGCTGGCTCCCTCACCAGGTGATGAGAGGAGGACACGCACGGTGCAGAGACCTGACGCGGCCCTGGGGGCCGGACGGGGAAGAAGAAACGCGGACGTGACCCTCCCTCCAACACAGACCCCGTGTGCAGACCCTGCTCGAGCTGGCCCACCCCCGCCGCCGGGCCCTGCGTCTCTGAGCGGGGACGTCCGTCAGCTCCCAGGGCGCGCAGTTCCCTTTCTCTGGGCCCGGCAGCTGCTGCTCCTCCCACAGAGACGAAAGGTTTAGAATGAACGTTGCGAGGAGGCTCCGGGGTTCCGAGCTGTTTCCTCCATAACTTAGAGATGTTTTCCGAGCGAGGGACCGCACATGCAGACCTGTCCTGTGAGCACCGTCAGCATCTGACTCCGGTCAGATGGCCTCCCAGGAATGTGGAAGGAACTCGCCCGGGTGCTGACCGCTGCCTGCCCGCCCAGCAGGGACACTGGAAGGGTCAGCCTGCCCTCTGCCGTCTGTGGCTCCCTGCTCACGTGGGGTCGTCTTTGGGGTGGACGCCAGCAGGGGTGAAGGGGCGCGGAGGCCCTGGCCGTGCGCCCACCCTGGCCTGATGCCCCAGGTACCCACGGAGGAGGGTGCCTCGCTGCAGCTCTGGCACCGGACCCCGGACTCCACCGCGGGCCCTTTCAGACGCTCCTAAGCCAGAACGACTGGCGGTGCCAACCCACAGTCCCACGCGCCCTGACGCAGACCGCACCTGGAGCCTTCTCCACGAAGATGACCTTGGAATCCTGCAGGAAGTTGTGTCCAGACAGGACCATCCTCTTCCCGCCCAGGGCGGGGCCGCTGCTGGTGCTCTGCTTCTCCACCAGGGGCAGCTCCTGGGCCGACCGCTGGGCTGTGGTGGGAGAGACAGGGATGTGCTGCCCACCCCGGGCATGCCCCGCGTTCGGCCGTCCGTGTAGGTGGGGTGGGTGACCGGCAGGCCGGACTCCCAGAGGGGCCCTGCAGGGAGACCTGCACCCACCCTCACGGGCACCCTGAGGACGCCCAGCCTCCAGGGGCTGGGACGGCGTAGACACGGGAGGGTCCCCGTCCGACGCCCAGGTGGCAGCTGGCCCTTCGGAGACGTGACTCCCTGGTACCGACACAGGCCCCCACTGTGCCCGGCCCGACCCCCGGGCAGCTCCGGACGCTGCCCAGACGCGGGGCCACCTGCGCGTCCACGAGGGCAGGGCGGTACTCACAGCACTCGATGGGGTTCGAGGCGACCTGCAGGGACAGCGTCCGGCCGCTGGGCTGCGGCACGTGCACGCGGAAGACCAGCCGCACCCGCGTGTTCTTCCTCCCGATGTCCGTCTCCCCTTTCCGCAGCTCAATGTCCGAGTTCCGTAGCTTCAGGATCCCGGCACAGTCGATGCTGTGGAGAGAGGGGTGCGTCGCAGCGCGGCCTGGAGATGCCGGCAGGGTCGCCGGCTGTGCAGCCTGGGACCGGCATCCACGCGCAGCCGCCTGGCCCAGACCTCAGCGGCCGAGCGCCAGGGAACAAGACAGAAGACCTGCCCGCCCGCCCGCCCGGCAGGCGTCCCCTTGGTCAGAAGGCCCGAGGCGGTAATGCTGGCAGAGCCGGCTCGGGAGCTCCGCACGGCCTGTCGAGGGGCAGCCGGGCTACTGGGGACGAAGGCACAGCCGGGCCCGTTGGCAGCCCTCCCGGGCGCTGCTGCCGCGCAGGAGCGGCAGGCGGAGTCGTGCTGCGTTCCCGGGACGGAGGGGAGACGACGAGGCTTACATGGCGCGCATGCTGTTCTCCGGCAGCAGCGGTATCTCCAGGACCTTGGTGTTGGACAGCACGGCCTCGTGGCTGCTGGTGGACACAGTCTTGCCCGTGATACGGTGGACCTGGTAGAAGGCGTGTGGCCGCAGCAGGCGGTCGTCGGCCGTCCCGATGAACAGCTGCAGCGTCAGCGGCTCTGTCTCCACGTACCCGTGCAGCTGGGGACAGGGGCCCGTCGACGTGAGGCCACCTGATGGCCTGTCACCCGACCCCCGACCCCGTCCTCGAAGAGGTGCGGGCCTGCCCGTGACACTGCCGGGCCGCGCTGTCCCTTGCGGGAGGCCCGTGGCAGGGGTGGCGGCATCTCTGGACAAGCAGCGTGTCCTGCAGCCTCGTCCCCAGCCACTCGCTCCCTTGCGCACGTCACGGGGCCGCTTCCGACTCCAGCCGGGCCGCCTGACGGGAGGATGGCCGCGAGCAGACCCGGAGCAGGACGGGGCCTGCGGGACCCCTTCTCGCAGCTCCGGGCGCGTCAGCACGCGGGGTGACCCTGTGGCGGTGGGGCCGCGCGCCCCGCTCCCACCACGCCGGCTGCTCAGACTTGTGTCTGGAAGCAGGAGCCACGGATCCTCCTCACCCTCCACCCGGTGCAGCGAGTCCTGCTCGTGGCAAACCCGGAGATGACGCCCGGGACGTGCGGTACGCCGGCCAAGGGACGCCAGCCACCCGGTGCGCGGGCGATGGTGAGTGCGGGCAGCGCCCGGCGCATCGGCGTCTCACCCACGCCGACGGCCCCGGGCAGCTCTGAGCCCTCGTCCTCGGCTGTGAGGGCTGCACCAGAGCGACCAGCGCTGCCGGAGAAGGATGTCGCCCGTGGAGCCGGAGCCCCGCCGGGATGGCAGAGCCTGACCTGCTCCCGCGGTGCCGGCACCACTGGGCCCAGCGGGTGTCGGGAGGCGACCCCAGGCCTGGTCTGTGCACCGGTGCCGCCCTCCCCGGACGGAGTCTTCCATCAGAGTCCGGACATCAGTCTGTGACTGAGCGGCGCGGTGACTGAGTCTCGGGTGGGAGGCGACGATGCCCACAGAGCTCGGCGATGCGCACAGCGTGCCCCCGGCCCGAGGCCTGACGACGGCGCTGCCTGTGATGCGACTCGGGGACAGTCACGCGGTGTCGGGAGCAGTCCGCACGCAGCGCGGTCATGACGGACCTGCCTCGGGCTGAGCACCGGCGCCCACCGGGGGCACACTGTCCGGTGCTGCCCAGCCCAGTGCGGGGACAGAGCCACCATCGAGGCTGCAGTGACACAGGCTGAAGCTCCAGCTGGTCTGTGGGCTCCGTGTCAGGTGGCATCTCCATGAGACAGTCGTGCCCTGGGGGTGGCGGGTGCAGATGGTGACTCGCTGTCACCTCGGAGATGTGCGGGCAGGAAGGGGCGTCCCAGCAGGGCGGCGGGCGTGCCCAACCCTGGACACAGGGCCCGCGCGACCCGGCACCCGACGCACACTTGCGCGATAGGACGCGTCCATGTGCTCACGCCCTCCACACCCCCGACCCTGAGCTTGTGCAGCAGGGACGCTCCCGGACCTGCAGCAGCGACAGGCGCCGGGCGCCCTGCTTTCATCTTCTCTGTGGGGGACGAGTCCCCAGCACCCCTGGGATTTGTCCTCGTGTGAAATCACTTTGCTCCTGACCTCGAGCGTCTGACGTGCTGATGGGCGAACAGGCGGGGCAGGCCTGCCGGGTCATCAGAGTGACCGCGAGCGGTGGTCACACCTTGTCCGGGGGGCAGGCCCCATGCACGGACTCCTCCCTCGCCCTGGGAGCAGGTGCCGCTTTTTTCGAGGGGAACTTCCTTCACGCAGGGCCCCAGCCATCAGGGCCGCCGCTGAAGCCGAGTCTCTGTGCTGGGTGCAAGTCTGCATTTTCACGATGGGGCGCAAAGGTAAGAATGAATTCAGAGACCGAGCAAGAGGCGAGGTGCTGCTTTACCCCATCTGGTGACAGGAGCGCCCCAGGCCAGCACACGCAACGGCCAGGCAGCGCCGAGTGACAACTGCAGTCCCCCGGGACGCAGCTGGGCTGCAGGCGGTGTGCAGAGTGCGGGACGACATGCGCTTTTAAAAACATGCCGTTTCAGTAAAAATGGGACATTTAAGGTCTAACCTGGGAGGTATAAACATTTATTATTTAACACGTGAAGTTCATTTTAAGGAAACTATTTAAATACCTCAGAGGTCGCAGCACGAGGCACTCTGCCTCCAGCGCACAGAAGACCGTCAGCACGGTGCCGGCCACCGTCCCTCACAGCCGCCACCGCCCGCCTCACACTACAAAACGCGCTTTCCTCCCAAGGTACCGTCACCGGGTTTTCTGCACACAGAAACCGTTGTCTTGAGCCAGTCTGCTGACCCCAGCACTTAGCTGGGCAGGGATGTCCCGGCACTGAAGCTCCGCGGGACTCGAGCGCACCTGCACACACACACGAGACACACGTGCACAGACACATGTGTGCACACACGCGTGCAGACACGTGCACACGAGTGCACATACACACGTGCACACAGACACATGCACGCGCACACACGTGATCACACTGACACTGCATAGACACTTGTGCACGCACGTGCACACACTGACACACACGTGCAGAGACACATGCGCAGACACAAGCGTGCACACGCAGATGCACACACTGGCACTGCACACTGACACACACGTGCAGAGACACACATGCGCAGACACAAGTGTGCACACGCAGATGCACATGCACACAGTGCCACTGCCACACGCGTGCACAGAAGACACAAATGTGCAGATGTGTGCACACAGACACACGTGCGCACAGACACGTGCATGCACTGGCACTGCACACATGGACACACGGGTGCATACATCACACACATGCACACACTGTCGCTGCACACAGACACATATGCACACTGACGCTGCACACAGACACACAGGTGCACACGGACACTGAACACACGTGTGTGCACACACTGACACTGCACAAACACACATGCACACACTGACACATGTGCGCACATGCAGACACGCGTGCACTCACTGACACACGCGTGCGCACTACAGTAAAAGGCACGGACCCAGCTAACTGAGGAACATCACTGCTTTCCGAGCCGTCGTTTGCAGATGGAAAACACGCACACGACCAGAGGATCCTCGGGCACGTAAAAACCAATTTGCGGGGAAATGATACATTTAACTCAGGAGTGAGAAGCATCTTCTCACTCTGCCCCAGGGGACTAGAAGGAAGGGAAATTCAGCCCACAAACGATTTCACTCACCACAAGTCCCTGCTGCCGGGCGAGCCTGGAGACCGGGGGGAGGCGTGCACCTCGGCCTCAGATCCCGCTGCAAATGCCCAGACGACCCTCCTCAAGGGACAGCCTGGCCCGCCTGTTGCCAGGACCCCACTGGGAGGGCCCGCACCGCTCACTCGTGTTGGGGCAGGGTCCCTGCCGAACGGCTAGGGATGTGACCTCCCAGGACACGGGTCTGAGTGACGTGTGGGCACAGAGGCGCCGCTTTGTGCAGGGCACCAGGGACAGTCATGCCCAGTTCTGAACAGGGGCCGACGCACACCCAGCACCGATGCCCACATGCACGCACACGTCCAGAGACCCTCACGACGGCGGGAAGACGGGTGAGCACGAAGAGCAGTGTTGACAGGAGCCGACGGAAACCCTTTGCCGAGCTGGAGCGCAGAGGAAGTTCGACTCTTCCTTCCCAGCTCTGCTCACGTCTGGGCCAGGCCCCTGGGCGCGTGACAACGTCCAACAGAGTGGATGGAAGCAAGTCCACAAAAGCATGTGAGGAGATTCAGGACTTCCTCACTAGGCAAGGCGTGTGAATGGGTGTGCGTGCGAAAGCATGAGTGGGTATGTGTGTTAGTGCAAAATTGTGAGCATGTGTGGTGTGAGTGGGTGCACGCACACGAGTGTGAGGCGCGTGCGGGAGCGTGAGGCGCGTGTGGGAGTGTGAGCGGTGTGTGTGTATAGCACAGCGTCTCAGTGGCCTCGGTTACCAGTCTCACAAGAACCAGGTCTCCACAAACCCAGGTGGGTGCAGGTGGGATGGCACTGCCATCGCCCTGGGGCCCTGGCTGGCTCACAGACAAGGGGACAGTGACGCAGGGCCCATGCGGGCACCATCCAGGTCTCCCGCCTCCCAGGACCCAGATGCACTGACAAGCACATGGGGTCCTGGGGTGAGAGGGATGCTCGGTCACTCGTGTGCTGAGGGCCGGGCCAGAGGACCCCGTCCTTACCACCCGTTGGCCCAGCACCATCACCAGGGGATTCAGGCCACCGCACGAGCTGCACTTTGCACCCTGGAGCTGCACAGCCCTGGCACTGATGCCCTCGCGGCCCGGAGGTGACCAGCACACACCCGGGACGCCCACGGGGGTGGCAGGCAGAGGTGGAGACAGACGATGCACCCGGAGTAGGAACCACATTAGCTCTGGATCACGGTACGTCTTGCACGGAGGCACTGCATCCAGCGGTTCTAATTAAAGCATGCTGAGCAGCGCCGTCCCTGCGGTGGGGAAGTCGCTCGGGAAATGGAGCCCCACGGGCTGGCAAACCATCTGGGGACATCAGACACACTGCAGTCGGGATGGCACCACCGAGGGCTCGGCACCTGCAGCCTGGTCGCTGGGGACACAGCTGAGAGCCCGGCGCGGGCAGTGAGCTTGACGTGGGAGGCATCTGGCGCAGCTGACCGTACGGCAACTCACTCCCATGGGGAGTGTGGGCTCTGTGACCTCGGGGGTGTGACCTGCGACCGCGGGGTTCCCGCAGCTCTCAGGACATGCCCATGCGACTTCCCCACCAGGAGAGGCCCCCTCGGAGCCCCGGCCATGGAGGCTGTGCCCACTCAGACTGGGTCCCCCAGCACGGACCGTGTGTCCCCACGCAGTGGCCTGCGAGCACAGGCAGAGCTGTTCCTGCGCGGGGACACCACGAGCCCGGCTCGGTCAGCAGGTGAGCTGTCCGACGCATGTGAGGCCAGCGGCCCAGCTCAGGGGCAGCGCTGGCGCCTAGGCCGCTCTCAGGCCGGGCAGGCAGGCGGCTCCCAGACCGAGGACACGTCTGTGGCCCCAGGTGAGGACCCCGAGGTGGCGAGTTTATTTCCGGCTGCTCCTCGCATGCCCCTCTTCTATCCCCACGTCACTGACAGCGAAGGGCCAGGAGGGCAGAGCTGTTTGGAAGCCACACGATGTGACGGCCACGGGTTCCCCTGCACCACACCTGCCCTGAGCAGCCTCTTGGAGGCTGAAGTGGGGCAGGCGAATGTGGTTTCTGAACAGGTGGCTGCAGGGACGAGCGCCGACCAGCACTGCAGTCAGCGCTGGGGGCCTGGCCTTCTCCTGACAGAACGGAAACAACCCACCTGCTCTTTCAAGTGCTGTGTCATCGCTGTGCGGGCCCAGACGCAGCTGCTCCTCATGGGCAGCGACAGTCCTGCGGCCCCACCCTGCCCGCAGGCACTGAGGCTGGGAAGGCCGCCGCCACGCTCAGAAGGCAGCGGGGAGCTGCCTTTCAGGCCCTTTGCCGGCACTTCGGCCCCAAGGCCGCCGTCCCCTGGGCCGAGGTGCTCAGAGTCCACACAGGCCCCCGCGAGTTTGCTGTCCAATGGCGGCTCATTCCGGAAAACCCTCTGCCTGCGCGAGACCACGTCCAGGTAAGTGTCCCAGAGTGGGGGCCCTGCTGACGCCACGGGCCAGCCCTGGCCGGTGAGGCCTGTTGGTGGTGGACAGCGTCCACCTGGAAGTCCTGCGGTCAAGGCTCTGGACACCTCACCTCTGGCCCAGAGACGTGACGCTTCTAGCGTCGTTCCCGCTCAGCTGGCCCTGGCTCCTGGCAGAAAACGTTTGGAAACAGCCCGAGGGGCCAGTGTGCCCCAAGTCAAGCTCCCTGACCCAGGGCACCCCCCCAGCTGGGACCCCATGGCAAGGCCAGCCTCGCACTGACTGGGCCGAGCAAGGCCTTGGTATCGACCTCTCACGGGAGCTGGCCACTGGGCCGGCGATGTTGCCGGTGCTGGGGCGGAGCCGGGCGACCGGTTCATTCCCCAGCCCGGGTCAGGGCCGGCGACCTCGCGGGGGCCTGCGGGTCAGCGAGCGCGTCTCAGTGCGGGCCGGCTGCCCGCCCGCGTGGGCACCGGGAAGACGCGGACAGAGCCGCAGCACGCCCAGGCCCCGGACAGCAGGTGAGGCTCTGACAGCAGAGCGACGAGCACTGGCCTCTGGGCGAAACTGTCCATAGTAACATCTCCATCCTGCACCCGGGCCCAGAGGAAAGGAAGGGAAGTGGGCGTCCTCGAGCAGAGCTGCCCAGTGCTGCCAGGACGGAGTGTGGACAGCGGGCCTGGACAGCCGAGTGCAGGGCGGCCCCAAGGACGTCCAGCCAGGCTGCCTGTGGCCTCTGTCCTCACTGCCTGGTTACTGCACTGTCCTCGTCCCGTGGGGACATGCCGACCAGAACACGCTGGTTCTCCCGGCCGTGACCCGCTGACGAGGGGCGGCTCGTCCTGCAAGCTTGCTGCCCGTGCACCTTTGTGAGGTGAAGTCACTGCTGAGGACGGTTTTCCTTAAACAATGAAGTGTTGAAACTCCCCGATGCACCCGCGTGGCCCCCAGGTCCGTCCGCGGGCCGGACCGGCCATCGCTGCGGCTGTTTCTCTCCTCTCCCAGGCCCGCCCCTCTGCAGTCTCCTTCCCACTCAGCAGGTGCCCGCTGCCCACAGCTGCTGGGAGGGCGAGCTGGCCGTGGGCGTGGCTGACCGCCCGCCTCTCTCTGCGGCCCGAGGCTAACAAAGAGGCCTGATTGGCATGGGGCTCATGGCCGGCTCAGCCCGGCCGTGCTGCCAGAGCGCTGATTGCAGCCGCTTGTCCCTCACAGCTGCCGTCCACCCCGACGGAGCAGAGCGGACCCGCCTGCCTTGCTGCCCTTGCTCCCGGTGGGCGGGCCCCTGCTGTCCCGCTGACGGCCACATGGCCCCAGGAGGCCTCGTCGGCCGGGCTCGCTGAGCCCCACGTGCTGAGAGGAGCGTGCAGAGCCCATGCCTCTCCAATTGCCGGCGCCCGGCCCTCGCCAGCACTCAGCTCTAAACGCTCGTCAGGGAAAAGGTCCTCGACAACAAGGCACTTGTTTTCCAAGGTTACGCCTGCTTCCGTGCAACTGCCCACACACACAAGCCCCCAGGACAGGCTCCCGCGTCCCCCTACCGCCCTGCGCCCCACTGCCTGCCCGGAGCGTCCATCCTGACCAGGCGCCACGGCCGCTGGCCCCACGGGTCCACGCGGCCCAGGCGGAGGAATGTCAGGCTCCGCCCCCGCCGTCCCCGGCCACCGTGAAGGGCGCAAGGAACACGCGGGAGGCAGCTACCCACGCGGGAGCCCGTGTTTCCTGAAGAGAGGAGGACCAGCACTGTCCCGCCCGCCCGCCCGCCTGCCCGCGGTACCTGCACGCAGGGGTGTCCTCCCGCCGACGCCTTCACGGCGCCCCGGCTGCCCTCCGTCTCGTAGTGGGCCCGGTGGTGCGACTTGGGCTGGACCTCCATCCTTAGCTCGTAGGGTCCTGAGAGCGACGGCAGCTGCCAGTCCAGGGCGGGGAGCGCCGGGCTGCAAGGACAGGAGAGTGAGGGCCGGCTGGCTGCCAGGATGGGGTCCCACCCGAGGGACGCCCGGCGCCAGCGGCCTTCCAGGTAAAGTCCGCGAGGAGGACGGGGCAGTCTCCCAGCACAGCCCTCCAGTGTCTCCCTGCCGTCACGGTCGGCCTGTCCTCACCAGGCCCCGAGGTCGGTCCCGGACCTGCACGGAGGCTGATTTTCATCAGAAAGCCTGCGGCAGGTGCCTGACAGACGGGGCCCGCGGGGGACGCCTGGGGACGCTGCAGCCGCGGGAGCCCCGACTGTTCTCCAGGAGACGAGGTGCACGGACCCGCAAGTAGGCTGGGAGCCTGCAGCGCCGTGCCGGCCTGTCCTGGGGGCACTCGCCACCGCGGACGAAGGACTAAATGGCTGCGGCCCAAGAAGAGGCGACCGCGCAGGGCCAGGTGTGCGTCCACCGGTCCCTGGGCCTGCCGCCCCAGCACCCGGTGCACGCGGCCGTGCAGGACACACTGGCCCGACTGCCCTCCACACTAGGGCGCCTCCTCCCGGGGGATCAAAGCAACAGCAGAAAGAGCACACGCGACGGAGCAGGGATGACCGGTCAGTGCGGACTCGTGGTGGCCGGGCAGGGAGGCCACCGGTCATCGGTCTGTGCAGAGAGGACAGAGCTGCGGCAACCTTCCCGTCGGCCCGACTCGGGACCCGCCCGGCGACGCCACCGTCGGTGCCCCCGTGAGACCGGCCGCGTGGAAAGCGCTCTCCCGCGTGAGCAGAAGGGAAAGCAGCGAGACACTCGCGGCGAGAACCGGTGCGTCTGGTCCCCGCAGGCCTGAGGGCAGCGTGCGCGGCGCCACGGGCGCTCGGCTCGGGAAGGGCCGGCAGAACCGCGGGCCCTGAGGACCACGCGCGGCAACCCGCCAGCACCGTGCCGCGGAGCACCGGCAGGCCGTGAGCGCTCCGGCCGGGCAGTCGCCGTCATCCGGGTTGGAAACCTTCAGCACGACCTGGGCGGCTCCACAAGAGTGACAATTCGCTTCCGACGCGAGAAAGACCCGCGACGGACGACCTCCGGACGAGACGGCACCCGTCCTTCCCCCGCAGACGTGGCCTCACCCTCCGCCCAGGGGACCCGTCAGCCCACGCGGCGCGTCTCTCCGGGACGGTGGCAGAGACGGGCAGAGGCCTGCCCGCGCGGCACGGACTCGCGTCTGCGCAGAGAAGTTACGTCGGCGTTTCCATCGGAAGATGGCACCTGGGGCGTTTCACACATAGGTCACGGCTCTGGAGCCACCTCACGTCTGCTTCAGTGCTGACGAGACATCCGCCCCCAGGTCACAGCCAGGCCACACGGAGCCACCCGCCGTGGGGTAGGGCCAGGGCCTCCCGACACCCCCATCCTGTGTCCCCGTCACACTGACGACACGAGGACCCGAGAGCGGCCGGCTGCTGGGCGTGCGTCCCGCCAAGCCGCCCACCCCAGGCGAGGTGCCACCGACCACCGGCTTGTGACATGCGTCCGACGCTGCGCCGACCTAGGGCTCCCAACGCCCGGGCTCCGGAGCCAGAACTTCCCTCCACCCGAGTTCTGCCTGTGAACCTGGAGGTCAGAGTGGCCGCTGGGCTGGCTGCCGCAGGCCCTGGGGGACCTCACACTGGGTCACCATGCCCCCCACTGCTGCACGCCTGGGCCCGGGGTGGGGGGGACCAGGGCCACAGAGGAGCCCCTCCCGCCCCTCCACGCCCCACAGGGCACACGGGCCAGGAGGCAGGCGTGCCCGCCGGGACTGTCCCCACAGACCCTGGTTACGCTGGGACACGCATGTCACCCGTACCAGGCGTCTCGAGGCTCTGATGCCTCAGACAGCTCCTTCCTGGGGGCGCCCCAAGGTCTGAGGCCGGCAGAGGACTGGGCGCCCGTGGGGCCGAGGTGGCCGCAGGGCCTCACTGACCCCGAGCAGCAGACGGACCGGGGCGGGGCAGCCGTGACCCCGGAAGCGGTCCTGGGCAGATGCGTCCGAGTGGGCACACCTTTCACTGGGTTGCTCAGTCACGCTTCTCCGTCCTCAGATGTCCCGCGTGGCTCCACCACACAGGACAGAGGGAGGTCGGGGGAGCGTCCACCCTCCCGGGGCTCCTCTGGCGGGACTTTTCCATGAAGCAGCAACCACACCACAGTCCAGACGTGGACAGAGGGCACTCAGCTCAGGGGTCGGCCCCTTCTGGCTGTGGCAGTGATGACATCACCTGAATGACCACTGAACGGCCCACGTCCACGGCCGTTCCCTTCTACCCGGAGTTCCCTGTCGAGGCCCCGTGACCGGTCACCTGGGGAGTGCAGGCCCCCGGCCCATGTCTGCGGACGGCTGCTGGGGTGTGGGGACACGCGGGACGCCCCATCCAGCATGCCCTTCCCTGGAGGGCGGGCAAGGCCTCCAACCGTTTCCCTGTTTTGTTCTGGATTTTCCCTCTTGTTAAAAGGAGGCTATCTTATCAGCCTGGTTCCCAGCCCTTCCCACGGGGTCCTGGGCCAGCAGCTCCCGGAGCAGAGGCTGCACCCGACCACCCAGTCGGTGCCAGAGGTCAGCGGCCCGGCCTGCCGGGGAGTCTCCCACGCAGAGGCCGGCCTCCCTCCCTCCCTCGGCCGCCCCGCCCCACACAGCCGTGTCCGCCTGTCCGGCCGCCCCCCACCGCGGCCTGTACTCCCTCCCAGGCCCGTCCTGCTCCGCCCAGCCCCGGCCAGGAGTGCCGGCTCGCTCAGTCGGGCCCCAAACGAGGCCCAGGGGGCCCCAGACCCATCAGAACTCAGGGGCCGGGCCTCCCAGGTGTCCACGTGCCATGAGTCACCTCCCAGGCCCGGCCCCACCCTGCGGAGCTCTGCGGGGGGACACACTCAGGGAGGACGCTCCTGAGCCGCCAGCACTGCTCTTGTGCCCCAGGGGCCTGTCCCCCTGCTTGACCCCCTGCCTTTCCACTCTGTCCCCAGCCCCGTGGCTCTCCTGCTCCCTTGTCCCCTGCCTGTCCTTTCCCACCCCCTGCCGGTCCCAATGCCGCTGCCCCAGCCCTCCTGCACGTGTAGGTCCAGGCCCTGCGCTGCTGTCCTCGGCTCTAGCGGCCTTGCTGGCCCCTGGTCACCCGTTTAGGGGAAGCTGTTACAGCCTGTGAAAACCGGCAGCTCCAGGATGTGGGCGGCGAGGGAGACGCCTGAGGCCCACTGCCCGCAAGTCCGCTCCCCGCGGGGACCACAGCTCGGCTCGTGTGGACGCAGCGGCCAGACAGCCGCTGCTCACTGAACAGCAGACTGCTCTCGAACTCCAGTGCCAGGGGCTGAGCGGCGACATTCACCACTGCCGACCACTGCGTCTGGGACGCGCACAGACGGGACCTCGCACAGACCGGACCTCGCCGGTTCCCACACCGGTGCTGGGAGCGCAGCCCTGGGCCGGGGGGTGTGGGCTGAGGCTCCAGAGTGAAGCCCCGACCCCGAGGCCACCCCCTGCCCTGGACCCTGCCCCGAGGTCACCCCCCGAGAACCCGCCCCCAGGTCACCCCCCAGACCCCGCAACATCAAGTCCTGGCTCTTTGTGTAGGAAGCTCAGCGCCTGGGCTTGCCGTCTGCGAGCCCCACGCTGCGCCCTCCCCGGCCGGACGCCTCTGCCATGGGGCCAGCCTGGGTGCGCAGGGACCGGTCTGCATCTCCACAGCCGGCTCATTTGTGGCACCCCCGCCAGGCCCAGAAAGGGAGGTGAGCCCGGGACGCGCCCAGCATCCGGGCAGAGCCGTGGCCGCGGCACCGGACACCTGGAAGCAAACACTATGCCTGGTGCCTGTCATCACCAGTCACCGCTCTGAGGGGAACGATGTCGGAAGAGATGCCCTCAGGCACGTCGCTGCGTCAGACCGAACCAGGAGGGGCTGGGCCACAGCCTGTCCGGTGCAGAAAACCCACTGCCGTGGAGGATTTGCTCCGAGAAGCCAGGTTCCACGTGGAACGTGCTGCCTGCCCGAGACAAGTTCCTTCACGCCCCCCGGCCTCAGACCAGTCTCGGAGAGGCTGAGCCGAGGTCGGCGTCCTCGCGCCTTCTCCGAGGACGAGGTCCCTGAGGCAGCCCCGCAAGGGTGATCACGGGCATGGGACAGGGACCAGCCACGGCCAGAAATGCTGTGTCCTCAGCTGCTCCGCACAGCTCTCCGGCCGGCCTGCTCCGGCGCCAGCTCCGCGCCCCTGGTCTCGCGCCCAGGACCAGCCCCACGACGCGGCAGGGAGGCACAGTGGGCGTCAGGCTCGCTCACCGAAGCCCCCGGGCCCTTGGCGCTGAGAGGGCCGGGCTGGTGCTGGGCCACTGTCCCCACAGTGGGAGCCTGGGGAACGCGGGTCAGGCAGCCGCATGTGGGAGAGGAACGGGAGGTCGCCTGTAACGCGCACCCAAGTCTGAGGCTCGCGAAGGGGTCCTAGTCCCGTTCAGTGAACTGAACCCCGGTCCGTGCCGGTGACCTGAACACACGGTCTCTGACTGTGCAGCGCTGAGAGCGGGCAGAAAAGGGACAGAAATGCGGTGGCACCTGTGGACGTGAACCCCAGTGCTGGCCTGGCCCGCTGCCTGGCCCCGCGGCCCTGCAGGCTGTAAAAGCCGGCAGCTCTCCTGCCGTTTCTTTGCACCAACCTCCCAGGGGCTCGTGGGGCGGGTGGGGCTGCGTCCTGGCTTCTGGCCGCGGCCTGACCGCGTCCCGGCTGCTGCAGGACGCCCCTGATAAAGGGTGCAGGGAAGCAGACCCGCCCTGCACGCGCCAACAGAGGCAGACGCCCTGTGTCTCTCGGAGGACGCCTGGCAGACGCTGGAGCAGAAAGCCCGGCCGTGGGCAGCCCACCTGTTGGGAAAGCTGTTCAGCTGCAAGCGAGAGCTCCAGGCTGAGAAAGTGGACGCCACGGAGCGTCAGCTGCCCGCACAGGCCAAAGGAAAACCAACGGCCGAGATGCGTCCGCAGGCCCCGTGGGAGCCGGAGGGGCCCACCTGCCCGCTGCACAGCAGCTCCGTGGGGAGGGGTGAGCAGGCCTTCCAGAGGCAGCTGAGCACAGACGGCGCCTGCGCTGGGCCCCCCACGACGAGTCTCAGAGACGCGCGCCACCCGGGACCCCGGGGCGCCCCGCACAAGGTGCGCTGACCCCGGAGGGCGCCGCCCGCCACTCACCTGGCGAAGGGCGTGGGGGACCTGGGCCTGGCCCACTGGTACGGGTGCTGAGGCACCGACAGGTACTGGTCGCAGAAGCCGCCCCTCCGGACGTGCTGGAAGGCGGGGAAGTCCTCGGGCGGGAAGTCGGAGGTCGGCGGCGTGGTCCCCAGCTCCTCGCCGGCAGGTTCCACCTTGAGCGCCACCGAGGGCGCGTGGTCCAAGGCCGTCTTGCGGGCTTTGATGGGGACGCCCTCGCCCAGGTCCAGGCCGCTGTCCGTGCTCAGGGCGTTGATGGCGGCCACGATGGCCGAGCTGGTGTGCTGGGCGCTGTTGCCCAGCCACGTCTCATCGGTCACGCTGACCCTGGGCGAGCCGTGCGGAGAAGGCGTGGGCGACTGGCGCGGGGAGCAGGGCAGCTGCCGGCCGTCCAGCCCGTACTTGCGCTTGTTGCAGGGGGACGAGGGCTGGGAGCCGCGGGCGCCCAGCCAGCTCTCCTCCGTGACGCTGGCGCGTGGCGAGGTGGACGGCGAGTGTCTGGGCGAGCCCAGCAGGCTGCAGGCACCCAGGCCGCGGGGAAAGCCCTCCTCGGGGTCGTTGGTCTTGGGGGACACGCAGGGCGACTGCCACGGGGAAGTCTGCGGCGACGCGTAGGTGTAGGAGCAGCTCGACTCGTAGGACGAGGCCTCGGAGTTGCAGCTGCGCGAGGACAGGCTGCTGGCCGGGCTCAGGCACGACGGGTCACGATAAGCCTCCAGGTTAGGCAGGCTCAGCGTGGCCGTGGACGGGGGCCGCTTGGAGCTGGGGAGCACGTCCTCCACCTCCACGTCGTGGAAGAACTGGCCGTGGTGGTGCAGCCCCAGGTAGGAGGTGATCTCGATGCGCGGGCTCTCCAGGGCCGGCGCCCCGTTGGGCCTGACGGTGCCGGAGGAGAGGAAGTAGCCGCCGGGCCCGCTGTCCATGGCTCCCCCGAACCCTGAGGGGTGGCTAGTGGCGAGCGGCGGCCCGGCCGTCTGCAGGTCCTGGCAGGGAGCTGGCAGGGAGGCGTGAGCCATGGCGAGAGGAAGCCCCGCGCTGACCCCGGAGGGCGCATAGCCGTAATGCTCTGGAAGGGAAGTGGAGACGGCGTCAGAACTCTGGACCAGCACGCGGGGGCCCCAGCAACTGGGACCTCGAGCCCCACAGCCCATGCTCCCCACCAACGGGGTCGCCCCGAAGGGGTCAGCGCGGCGTCTGGAGCAGCAGCCCACCCGCAGAGGCCCCGCTCCAGCCCCTCCCTGCTCTGCACCCACACATCGCCGGGCACTCGGACACGTCCACCTCTGACCCAGTGTCCCTCCACTGGTCCCTCACATTCTCCTCTTGACTAAGAAGCTGTCTTCCCCAGACACCCTGCTAAACACCAGCCCTTCAACCCAATGCTCATTTCGCCCCAACCCCCAGTCTATTCCTCCTTAACACTGTCATCTCTCTCACCGAGAGAAACTGAGTTCCAAGACGGCAAGACCTTAGTCACCACTGTCTGCAGAGCCTCTGATGGTGGGTGGGTGGGTGGATGGATGGATGGATGGATAGATGGTGGATGGTGGATGGATGGTGGATGGGTGGTGGATGGGTGGTGGATGGATGGTGGATGGGTGGTGGATGGATGGTGAATGGATGGATGGTGAATGGATGGTGGATGGATGGATGGATAGATGGTGGATGGGTGGATGATGGATGGCGGATGGATGGATGGATGGTGGATAGGTTGATGGTGGATGGATACATGGGTTTTATACAGAGAAACTTGGACATTTAGAGGTTTGAGTAGGCTAATTACTGTCAACGTAATCCAACCACACATTACTAGGAAGAAACCTCAGGACTGGATGGAAACAGATTTGGGAGTCCCTTCTGGAATGGCCTCAGTCCTTCTTTTCAAAGCAGATAACACTGACGCCAAGTTGGGTCTGAGAATCACTGCACGCTAATTATAACCTCAGCCAACACTTGCAGCACGTTCGAAAGTCGTTACTAGCGCAGTGGCTCTGGCAGGCCCCACACCTGTGGGTGGAGCCTCTCGCTGCACAAGGGAGGAGAACAGGTCTCTAAATTATGGAAACACCCACAGGGAAACCTGATGCCGTCCTGGGTTAAGTGCCCTGCCGTGCACATGTTTTATTCAAAGCCAGGGCGCCCTGCGAGCTCAGACACGGGTCCCCAGTCTGGTCCTCACCCCGTGTTCACAGCACAAGGCCAGAGTCCAGGAGGGGTCCCGCTCCCCGAACCGTGTCGGGTGCCCCGTCCTCACTGCTCTGCTGGCCCCGGCAGCCCCTGCTGATCATGGTTGTCTGTCCCAGTGACCTTTCTGGATGGCAGGCCCGGCCGGCACCTAGACAGAGCACGGCTCCCTGCCTGGGCGGGGGCTGCCTCAGGGGGCGCGTCAGCCAGATGCCGGAAGGGCCCTGGGACGGGGGCAGGGCAGACGCAGTGGGAATCTGGGACTCTGTCCAGCCACCCTGTCTGCTCTCGGGGTCCTGGGAACAAGAACAGTCCGCAAACTCGAGGGAACGAGGCCTCGCTGCCGCGGGGCGGGGAGGGAGTCCGCCTCCCACGCCGTGCTGGACGCTGTGCGACCTGCACGCGTCCAGTTTGCTCAGAGGCACTGTGGGGACGCGCTCAAGGGTCTCAGAGAGAAGACAGCCAGGCCGAAGGCCTCTCGGACGGCCGTGGACCCCGCGGACGCTGTCCGGGGCCACAGCCCTGCCCAGCTCACTGTTGCGCCTCTGTCCAAACCTCGCTTGTCGGGAGCACGACTCACGAGAACAGGACGCATGGGCCTGATCAACAGTCAGAGAAGCTCCGTCCAGCTCAGCCTCTCTCCTCCAGAAGCTGCAGCGGGCCGCGGGACCCTCTCTTTGGGGTCCGTCACGGACAGAGGTGGACGGGCCGCCCAGCCTCCTCCGGGCTCCAGCGCCACTGAGGCCAAATTCAAACCCATGTCAACTGTGCAACGGGCCCCGTGTGCACCGAGTGATGTGCTCCGGTCATTCCCTGGCCAACGAGAAGGCCGACTCTGTCCCGGGCAGATGGCTCTGGGCACGAAGCAAACACTGGGAGCCTGGACCGGCCGGGCGTCCTGGGCGGTGGCGGCTCCGCGGGCCTAACCGTCCTTCCATGCGGAGGCCCGGTTCCTCTCAGAGCCGCTCGCCTTGCTGCCCCCACAGCCCGGACTCTCCAGGTCTGACCCCCGCCATGCGGCCCTCCGGGGGGACTCCTGTCCTCTCCACCCAGGGACCCGCCACTAGCGCCCACTGGGGTCGATCCGCAAACACAGCACTAGAAACAGCACTGGACCGAGCTGGGTCGTCCCAGGCCGGGCAGCCCCCTCGCACAGCCGCACCACACGGCGGTCAGCAAACCGGGTCCAAAAGCGTCGGCACCTGCGGGCTGTGGGGGCCTGTACTCGGCATGCTGGGCAGAGACCCCCCCGGGTCGCCAGGGACCCACATGGGCCACGAGGGACGACGGTCGGATGGCGTCCGGCACGTCTGCCAGGGAGAGATGTGAGGCGGAGGTGGGAGGCCCAGGGGCATACACACCAGGGCAGGTCCCGTGGAGACACCAGGCCCCTCGGGCGCCGTGCCCAGGGCACACGCGTCTCAGCTCCCCTGCCACCCCTCCATCCTGTCCCTCAACGCCCTCCGTGAAGACGCTGCTGCAGTGTGGACCGCCGGGTGGAGGGCAGTCGGCCTGCCCATCTTGCCCCAACACGCCGACGCTGACCAAGTCCGGGCCATGTGCTTGGCACTGCTGGGCCCGTCCACGCGGCCAGCAGACTGTGGGCGTCACCCGCCCCGTGGCAACTGCTGCGAACAGACACGGAACAAAGGTTCTTCCAGTCGCCTGAAGCTGTGGACCCCACTGCACATCCGCGGGGATAGACCTCTGCCCAGAGGAGAGGCCACACCAGCCCACCGGAGGCCAGCCAACTTCCTCCCGAGTTGCCACGGTGACGGTCGGTGGGCTGACCGAGATGACTTAGAAAACAGGAGCTGCTTCCTGCACCAGAGGAAGAGGAGGCCCTGGGAGCCTGCCCGCCCGCCCTGCAGGCCGCCCGAGCCGGCGGGTGGAGACAGGAAGCCGGGCCGGAAGGCAAACAGTCCTGCCCAGCCTGGCAAACCACTCAGAAAACTCCTTTCTCTCGCCCGCAGTTGCGAGTGTGTCCCCTGCGGAGCTCTCGGGACCCAAGCGGCAAGATGGGCTGTGCTCCCCTGCAGCCAGGTGGACCGTGGGCACGGCTGCCCAGGGCGCGTGGCACGGGGGCCGGCAGACGCACAGACGCCGGCGGCAGGGACACCAGAGTCAAGTGACCAAGCTGCCTGTGTCGGTTTTGACAAAGTGTCGTTTTTGTGTCGCCACGAAATCCATAAAACCCGTCACCTGGCTCACAATCGATCTCAGCGCTAGTCGTTCGTTGTCATATATCTAGGCTCAGTCCTGAAATAACGGAAAGTCATTTCTATTCCCTACGAAAAGGGCTGGAGAGTTTAACATAACAATGGAATCACTAATAACTACAGGGCAGTGTGGTAAGAACAAAGGGTTTTGCTCACAATTGGCCCGACCAGGCTGCCCGCGGGTGGGTGGGGGAGGCCCCGCGTGTACAGATACGGGACAAACTCAGAGCAAAGAGAAGTGAGCTGCCCGGCCAGGAGAAGACCTGGGGGCCGACATCGCGTGACTCAGTGAGGGAAAGGCCACGGGGCTGCGGGATCCCGCGGCCGACCTGGGGAGGCAGAGGTGTGGACAGCGGAGGGTCAGGGCGGTGAAGGCTGACAGTGGGGTTCAGGGGAACCGTCTGGGACAAGGGTCCGTGAGCGTGAGCCCCAAGCACATCTGCAGGCTGCGCTGTGTGCGGGCAGGTCTGTGGAGGGCAGAGGAATCTGCACTTTGCCTCATGCTACTGAAAACCTAACACTGCTCTAGAAAATGAAATCCGAAGAAGAGAAGAGGTGTGAGTGCCTCATAAACATGTGGAAGAGGGACAGTCCCAGCCTGTCGCCCGATGGGCCTCTCCCCAGGGCTGCCTCCGGGAGCCCGGCCCCTCCTGCCCAACCCGGGAGACACAGGGCCAAGCACCCAGGTCGACGTCATGGGCCAGCGGTCAGCGCAGAGCCGAGCAGACAGGCGGGGTGCAGAGACCGGAGAGCCCCACCGCAGGGCCTGGGCAGCAGCCTCACAGGCCGCCAGCAGGGAGCTCCCTGGGGTCACATGGAGTATCCCTGCGTCCCCACACGGCGGGGCCTGAGCGGGCCAGGCCCACCTTTCCCACCATCACGAGTCAGGGCCGACCCGTCCACCCCGCCCAGTGAGGGCAGACATGTGCCACACGGAGACGTGTGGGCTGCGAGGCCACCGCCACAGGCAGCCAGCCGAGGTGGGCCCGGGACAGGGGAGTCCCCAGCGGCCCTGCCCCGCGCTCAACCCTTGTCCACTGTGGTTCGGCTGAGCCGGCCTGCAGACCCGCTGGGGAGACGCAGAGGCGGGCGCAGAGGGGCCGGCTGACCGTCTTAAAAACTGAAAGCCAGGATACACGTCTAAAAAGAGGGCGAGTGGGCGTCAGGAAGAAGATTTCGGGCAATCTCTGGGAAGCAGGCCGGTCCTGCGAGCTGCAGCTGGTTCGCAGGACACGTGGCGGCCGGGCCTGGAGAGCGCGCACGGGGCTGCCGGCAGGTCCCAGCAACCGGGCTGGGCCGGGCGAGCCGCGCGGCCGCCGCAGGCCGCAGGCGGGGCTCCGGGCGGCGCGGGCTCCGGGCGGGTCAGCGGCGCGGAGAAAACGAAAGGAAGGGCCCCGCTGGGCGTTCGCGCGGCCCGGGCCGCTCCTGCAGCTCCGGGAGGGCGCCGGGCTGGGCGCAGGGGACGCGGGGACGCCGGGCTCCGCCCCGCCTCTGGCGACGCCGCCGGCCATCTGTCCGCGTCCCCGCGGTGGGGGGGGCTGCGGCCGCAGGCTCCGCACCGACGCGGCCGGCACCGCCGGGCACCGGGCGCCGCTGGGACCCGGCCGCCCCGAGTCTCCGGCGAAGTCGAGCTGCGGCGCCCCCGCCCCGCGCCCGGCGGCCGGACACCACCCGGGGCGGCCGGGCACCCACCTGGGGCGGCCGCGGAGGCGCCCTCGTCGCTCTGGTTAAACTCGAAGAGGAAATCGAAGTCGAACTCCGGGTCCTCCTCCAGCCCCGTCATGTCGGCCGCGCCGCCCTCCGGTCCGGTCCGGGGCCGGCGGCGCGGGCGGGGCCCTGTGGTCGCCGCCGCCGCCGGTAACGCGACCCGCGCGCCCCTCCCCCGCGCCCCTCCCCCGGCTTCCGGGCGGTAAACAAGCGCCGCCGCCGCCGCTTCCGAGTTTTAAATAAACTCCCGGCCGGCGCCCTCGTCCCGCCCCGCCCCGCCCCGCCCCGCCCGGCGGGGACACGGCCGGTGCCGCGGCCGCAGGTGTCGGGGCGCGCCCCCGGCGCCCGCGACTGGGAAGCAGCAAGTGAAAGCTGCGGGCGCCGACGCCCGCCGGACACGGAAGCCCCGCGGGAAAGCTGCTTCGGGAAACACGGCGTCTTCCCAGCCAGCTGTGGACGCTGTGCCACGTGGAGCGGAGAACTCCGGGCTCCCCATTCCCAGCGCGAGCAGGAGCCGCCGCGCGTCGGCGAGTGGGAGGCGCCCCAGCGGCTGGGAAGCGCTCTGCGCGCGGAGGAGCTGCGGCTCCACCATCCAGCCGCCATCCAGCCGCCATCCAGCAGGCACACAGCCACCATCCAGCCGCCATCCAGCCACCATCCAGCCACCAACCAGCCACCAT
>RJWH01005894.1:0-53640 GCA_004363575.1 Solenodon paradoxus
GAAGTAAGAATTTTCTACACTGGACAGATGCAGAAACAGACCAACAGAAAGTGACTTGCCCACGGTTCCACAGCAGTGCGATGACAGGGTCAGGAATGGAATCACTTCTGCCCAAATCCAAAGCCTGTATTTTTTCCCAACTGGAAAAGACTTCCCAGACAATTCCTTTATATCTTTAGGACTTTTTACAGTTTACAAAGCACTTTCATTGCATATACATTTTCCTTCAACTTGAAAATCTCCACACAAAATATTTGAACCATATAGTCACTCGACTTACAAGTATGATTTGAAGCACTCCCCAACAATAAAAGTTGCCATCTATCAAATATCTCTGAGTACCAATTATTGTACATCTATTATTGCTAATTCCCATACCTTCTGTAAGATAGTGTCCCCATTTTCAAGATAAAATTCTGAGTTTATATGACCTGACCTAATGGAAGAGTTGGGGTTCAAATCAGGTATGTTTGAGTCCAATGCCAAACTCTTCATTATACCCCTTACCTAGCCAGTCTCCTGGTCCCCTCTCAGTCAGGGGAATTTAGTAGTATTTTCCTTCCAGACTTAGAGTCTAGCGACAAGAGTCTAGTGACAACTGCTCTGACTTTTTGAGTGTCTCTAGTGCCACTTAGGCCCAGAGCCAGTGTACCAGTCACCTGCTTTGATTTTGGGACATGATTTGCTGACCAATCTCATTTACCTTTTTATGACCACTTAGACTAAAGTTTCTGTGTTGGTCTAGATTTTTAAGTCCTGACTTATTCCCTGACTTCCATTTTTAATTATTTCCTTCCTCTCTCTTAGTTACTAGAGTATTAGCAATGAAGAAGCCGTGGCTTCTGTGTTCTCTGAGTGCAGGAGATTGGCACATAAACCCAGAGTTACAATACATGATGATAGGTGTCATTTCACTTGGACCCAGGGTGCTGCAGGAGCCAAGGGGAGGGCCTTAGTTGACCTGAGACTAGTCCTTCCTTCACTCAGAGGAAGAGAAACTTCCCTCTGAACAAAGTGTTGGGGAATCACAGATGTGAAGGGCTAATTTTTTTTAAGACACATTTTTATTAATCCCCTCCCAGTCCCAGGATAAGAACCTGGGTTCTTGGGATGTATGTGGACTGTGCTCAATTGGAGGTGGCAGACCTAACTACTACTCCACCAGAGCGTGATGTGAAGGTAATTCAGAGGAGAGAAGGCCGAGATGATGATTGAATCTGGTGCCGAAGATCAGTTAGGTGTCTGCTGGGTAAAGAGGAAGGTTATTTCAGGTGGGAGGTAAGGATGCGTGTTTTGGAGACAGTGAAAGGTTAGATACAGTTAGAATGTTCTGTGTGCATTGGAGATGAAGTCGGGAGGGTTGATGGGGGCCAGACTGTGAAGCGTGCTGGGTGCCAGGGTAAAGAATCGGGGGCTGTGGTGTGCCCTGGTGGAGCAGTGGTTAGGTCAGTCACTTCCAAAGGATGCAAGACACACGCCCCTGGATTTGAGTCCTGGGTCTGGGGGAAAACAAGTGTGAACAACTAAAAATGGAAACAAAATGCTTCTTCCTCCTGTCTCTTCCTACCTGCCTATCTACTCGCCTTCATTCCTGCCTGTACATTTCCTCAAAAAAAATTTGGGGGGGGGTGCTGTGGGGTGAAGCCTGGTGGTTCAAGAGACTGAGGTGCTGGTGTGCAGAACACATACAGCCCAAGGACGCAGGTTCATAACCCAGGGCTGGGGTGAAAAACCAAATGAGCAGCTAAATAAAGAGGTTTCTTTCTCCCCTTCCCTCCCTGCCCTCCCTCCCTCCCTCTTTCCTTCTTCCATGCTTCTTCCTCTTGTCCATTTTTTCCTCTCAAAATTTTTTTTCTTTGGACTGTGGACAATGAGAGTTTTCAAGTAGGGGATGGCATGACTGTTCACCCTTTAGGAAGAGCACTCAGGCTGGAGTGGAGGGGACACAGGGCGTCAGGGATGCTGGGAATACTCTGTCTAGTAAGCCGGTGTCAGTTGGGCCCCTCTGACACAGGGAAAGCTCTCTATCTCCCCACCGCCTTGCCACTTACACAGTGGAAAGTTGAAACCCTTCACACAATTTCTGCAGATTTGTGCCATTCCCGTTCTCATGGTCTCTGACCTGAGGCTCTTGTGGGCTGTGTGAACCTTCTGCTCTGTCTCCATTAGCCCTATCACAGAACTAAGCACCTTCTTCAGCTCCCCGAAAAGATTCTATGACATCAAGAATTTTTTTGTTTTGGTTTTTAATTTTTATTTATTAATTTTACCGCCAGCCCCAGGTCTCCAACCTGGGCCCATAGACTTCACATGGTTTGCACCTTAGCTGCTGAACCACAGGGGCATGCCTGCACCAGGCATTTCGTAAATTTAGAGTCCGTGTTGTGTGTTTCAAGGAAAGGTGCAGGCGGACAGGAAGAGAGAGGAGGAAGCATCTTCGTGGGTTTTTTTATTGACTGGTTCACACTGGTCGCTCCCACCCCAACCCTGGATTTGATGTTAGGGGTATGTGGCCTGTGCTCATTCTGAAGTGTTGGACCTAACCACTGCTCCACCAGGGTGCACCTAGAATCCCTTTTAAAGACTGAAGTCTGGCTCGGGGAGGGGATGTGTCACATCATGGCATGTCACTAGCTTCCTCTCCCTGCTCTTACCTCCTACCTCCAGAATTGTTGTGGAAACTTCAGATCGGTTTCCTCTCTCAGAGAAGCTGTTTTGTTTTTCTCAGCCACTGCCGCCACTCTGCCGCCACAAGTACATCATGGAATTCTGCAGAACACAAGCCTTGCTGCTTTGCAGCACACACCCAGCCCACAAAGCAATTGAAAAAATAAATACCTGTGGAGAGTCACAAAGCATGTAAAATATTGTTTTCAAGACAGCAGTCTCAGCACAAGTGATTGTGTTCCTTCCAAGACCCCGCTGTTCGAGAGGGTTATCTTCTGGAGAAACAGATACACCAATAGAGGAAACCAACTCAGCCACTAAAGAGTAATCAACTTGACCTGTTGTTCCATGAATAGGCCACCAGGAACACCAGAATTACAAAGACGCAGAAAGAGACGAAGTAAACAGAAAAAGTGATTACAGACAACACAACTGTAATAGAACAGTAGACTTAGAAAATTCTCTAATTCTAGCTTCAGGAAGATCTGGAAAGATGCTACCTTCAAAAATCAAGAAGTGGAAAGGAGCAATTTGAAAAAGTTTTTGCAAATGAAAAACATAATGGCTAAGATAAGATATTCAAGAGGCCACTGGGATGATAAAGAAAAATCGCCACAAATTGCAGCTGAGAATACAAAGATCTGGAACGAAGAAATAAGAAACACAGGAAATTAACCTAGGAGATTCTTTTGATGAAGACTGCTGGTTGTCCTCCAAAATCTGTTCACCTACTTTTTGGGGGGATACTTAACGACCAGCATTTCCTGGCCTCTTTTGTAGTTAGGTGCAGTCATGTGACTCGAGCTCTTGCTAGTGGAAGTTGGGCAGAAGTGGTATGCGACGTTTCTGTGTCTAGACCTCAGACATGCCTTCACCTCACTGTTTCCTTTTTTACCAGTTGTGACCTTCAGGAGACCAACTTTGCTGGTTGCGGCCTACACAGCGCCCTCGTGTAGACTTGCCAGATGAAGTACAAGATACTGAGTTAGATCTGAATTCAGATAAGCAGTGAATACTTTTTAGTGTAAGTATGTCCCAGATGCTCTGTCTGAGTGAATTGTAGAGCAATAGGATAAAAAGAAAAAAATTGGGGTTCTTGAATTTAGTTCAGTAACACTACCCTCCCAAACCCCCACTGAGGTATTCCCCTCACAACTAGAGTGAGAGGGAAATATACTTTGTATGCCAAGCCACTGCTTGGTTGGGTCTCTTTCTAATAGCATGCTAACCTTTCACTCTAATACTTAGGGGTCATGTTTTGGTCATAAACAGACTGTGGTGCATCTTATGATAGTGTTTTATTATTGCCATTGGTCATTTTTGCCCACATTTTAACATCTCCAAAATTGGAATGTGCCCGATAATTGATGCTGTTTTAGATTAAATGATATATTGCCTTATAAGAAAGAGATGAAGTAGTGATGTCAGCAAGATGGCACAGGAAGTCCCAGCCTTCACTCTTCAGCAGAGACAATGACTTGAAAACACTTTATGGACCAACATGACTTTATGAAATCTCCAAAACCCAGCACAACTCAGTTCATGTTGTTCTCTAGGGTTGGGGGGAAGGGCGGGGGAAGAGTTGCATTCTCAGAGGTTGCCTGAGGGACTGGTTGCTCTTTCCCTTGATTTGGGATACTCGCTGAAAGCCAGAATACTTTGGATACCACTGTGCACGTTTTTTGAGTTAGGCTGTCTTGGTGCTGGAGAACCTGTAGTATGATGAACAGACACTAGAGGGAGCAAGAGATTATGAACTTGGAAAAAGAAACAGGCAAACGCTAAAGCGGCATAAACTAAAGAGAAGTTGTATCTATCAAAAAAGTTTTATGAGCCCCTCCCCACCAGAACCTCTAGCCAGACTGATTATTGAAAGTCTACTGCCTGACTTGTAAAGAAATCAGGAAAATAATGCACGAATGCTATGACAATAGCAACAAAGAAATAAAAACTATGAAAAAAACCCCACAAACAAATACTGGAGCTAAAGAATATAATAGCCAGACTAAAAATTTCATTAAAAGAGTTCAACAGCACACTTGACCAAGTAAAAGAATCAGCAAACTAAAAGACAAGCCATTTAAAATTATTCAGTCAGAGGAACAAAAACAAAAAGGAATGAAGAAAAGTGAAGAAAGCTTAAAGGACTCATGGGATACCATAAAGCAGACTGAAACATGCGTCCTGGGAGTTTCAGAAGGATGGGAGAGAAAGGGACAGTGTTTATCTGAAGAAATGATGGCCAAAAACCTCCGAGGACTGAGGAAGAAAATGAACATCCAAATTCAAGATGCTCAAAGATTCCAAGTCTGATGAATCCAAAGAGGCCCACAAGAAGACACTTTATAATCAAATTTCTAAAGTCAAAGAGAATCTTGAAAGCAAGAGAAAAGCAACTCGCTGCATACAAGGGAACTCCCATAGATTGCCAATATATTCTTAGCAGAAACCTTACAGGCTAGAAGTGAGTGGGATTATACATTCAAACTGCTGAGAGAGGAAAAGAATTTTATAAGGCCAGCTGACAATACAATATCAGGAAAATTCATCCTTCAAAACTGAAGGAGAAATAGTTTCCTAGATAACTAAAAGCTGAGGGAATTATTCACCACTAGGCCTGTCTTACAGTAAATGCTGATGGGAGTTTGCAGGCTGAAACAAAAGGATGCTAGATAAACATGAAAGCAGTAATAATATACAGCTTATTGATAAAGGCAAAAATATGGACAAATAGAGGATACTGTAATACTACAATGATGGTGTGAAAAGCACTTTTAATTCTGGTATAGAATTTAAAAGGACAAAAGCATATAAATAACTGTAAAAGTATGTCAATCAAAACAATTTACATAAAGATGTAATTTGTGGCATCATTAACATCAAGTAGGGATAGGTTTTTTAATATAATTGAAGATGTTAACAGCTTAATACATGACTAGCTGTAGCTATAAGATGTTTAGTGTAAGCCCCGTGGTAAATTCATAGAGATAATGATAAAAGATATACAAAAGAAAATAAGAAAGAAATCAAAACATGTCAGTACAACAAATCGACAACACACAAGACAGAAAGAGAAGAAACGAGCAAAACTACAAGATAGAAAGCAATGAACAAAATGGAATAGTGAGGCCTTCCCTTTTAGTACTTACTTTCACTGTAAATTGATAGTCTCCAATCAAAAGACAGAAAAAAACAGCTAAGATGTGGAAATCTGCTAAATGTCTATCAGTATATGATAGATAAAGAAAATAGGATGTGTATGTACACTTACATGTTAATCAGCCTTTAAAAACCCTGCCATGTGCAACATAATTGAGAAAACTTGAGGACATTATGCTATGTAGAATAAGCCTGTCACAGGACAAATCCTGTATGATTCCACTTACTCAACTAGTCGAGCACACAGAAGCGGAGGAGGCTGGTGGTTGCCAGGTGCGAGGGAGATGGGAGGTGGTCTTCAGTGGGCATGAAGTTTCAGTCAAGCAAGATTATTAAGTTCTAGAGACAACAGGGGGCCTATAGTAACAACACTGTTAGTCTTAAAATTGTTAGGAGGTAGCACCTCGTGTTCTTCCGTAATAAAAATAAACAAAATGTAAGGACATAGAAAGGTTGAAAGTAAAAGGATTTAAAAAAGGTATCTCAGGCAGTTACCAACCAAAAGGAAGTCAGTGTGTAGCTAACATGAGAAAACGAACTCTAAAGGAAAAAGCATTACCAAGGTTAAAAAGAGCACATAATGAGGAATTACAGTTCATCAGGAAAATATTATAATCCAGAAGCTATGAATATCTAGTAAAGACTCAAAAGTTAGGAGGGACCCTGTTCCTTCTAGATGAAAGTTCTGAGAATTAGTGTGTGTTTTGTTCTCTTTTCCCTCTTCCATGGCAATTGGGGCTGTTCCAGAGAACGGTTCCGCATCAGCCTGGGTCCCAGAGTGAGGACGATGACGGACAGGGAGTATGAACAAGAAATAAATCTTTTTTTCTTTCTTTTTAGTTTCCCCATTTCTTAGATATATTTCAGCACACCCTGCCCCCCACCACATCACCAAGTGCTCTTCCCCAATGTCCGGTGGGCTCCACCGCCATTTGCCCCCCACCTGCCTCATTCCCTTTTGGTCACCTCAGTTCTGTTGCAAATGTTTCAGGGTTGGTTATGTTTCATCTGTTCCTTCGTTTTGTCTGTTCGCATTCCACCTTTGAGTGAGGTCGTCTGGTATCTATCTTTCTTCTTTTGACTTGTTTCACTTAGCATCATCCCCTCTAGATCCATCCATGGTGATTCAAATGACAGGTTTTCATCTCTTCGAAGGGCAGCATAGTATTCCATTGTGTATATATATATGTGATATATATATATATATATATATATATATATATACATCTTCTTTATCAGTTCATCTGATGTTGGGCACTTAGGTAATTTCCAGTTCTTAGCTACTGTGAATAGGGCTGCAATAAACATGGGGGTGCACACATCTCTGCGGGTGGGTGCTTTTGTGACTTTTGGGTGGATGCCCAGAAGTGGAATGATGGGACCATAAGGGATTTCCATCCTCAGTTTTTTGAGGAATCTCCAAACTGTTCTCCATAGAGGTTGTACCAATTTGTACTCCCACCAACAGTGCAAAAGTGTTCCCTTTTCTCCACATTCTCGTCAGCATTTGTTTTTTCCAGACTTTTGGATAATAACCAGTCTCTCGGGTGTAAGGTGATATCTCATTTTTGTTTTAATTTGCATTTCCCTGATAGCCAGTGAGTAGGAACATAATTTCATGTCCTGTTGGCCATCTGTATATCCTCTTCAGAAAAGTGTCTCTCCAATTCCTCCTCCCATTTTTTGATTGGATTGCCTGTTCTCCTGTTGTTGGGTTTTATGAGTTCTTTGTATATTCTAGATATCAAGCCTCTGTCGGAAATATTGAATATAAATATCTCCGAGTTAGAAGAAATAAATCTTTCAAGGGTTCTTTCTTTGTTTTCGACACCTTTATTGAGGTAACATTACATATGTCATAACTTACAATGAGTTATACATATTTAGAAGGACACATATGTAATATAATCCATGATACATTGGCCTCAGAGAGGTCTCAACTCCAGGGGCAGTGGAAACAAAACTGAACACAAACAAGTGGGACTACATCAAACTAAAAAGCTTCAGCACAGTGAAAGAAACTATCACCAACATCCCACTGACTGGGAGAAGATTTTGCATATTATACATCTGATGAGGGTTTGATATCCAACATATACAAAGAACTCATAAAATTCAACAACTGAAAAACAAACAACCAAATCAAAAACCGGGCAGAAGAACTGAAGAGAAACTTCTCCAAAGAAGACACACAGATGGCCAACAGGCATGTGAAAAGATTGTTATTGGGGAAATGCAACTGTTATTAGGGAAATGCAAATCAGAACAACAATGAGCTCTTACACCTGAGACATTGGCTATTATCCAAAAGTTTGGAAACAGCACATGTTAGCGAGGATGTGGAAAAAAAGGAACACTTTTACACTGTTGGTGGAAGTGCAAATTGGTGCAAACATAAACAGTATGGAGATTCCTCAAAAATTGAGAATGTTAATTCCATATGATCCTGTCATCCCACTTTTGGGTACTTACCTGAAAAACACAAAAATACTAATTTTCAGAGATATACGGATGTACTATTTACAATAGCCAAGAATTAGAAACTACCTAAGTGCCCAACATTGGATGAATGGATAGAGAAGATGTGGCATATAGACACAATGGATATTACACAGCCCTAAAGACATGAAATCCTGATATTTGCAACAACAGGGATAGAATTTGAGGTGAAATAAGTAAAATAAGCCAGAAGGAGAAAGACAAATACCGAATGATCTCACTCATATGTGAAATATAAAGAAACAAAACAAACAGAAAAAAAATAAGAAAACAAAAAAAGTCAGCCCTTGGACAATAGAACTGGTTACCGGTGGGGCAGGGGTGGCCCAGTGGGCAGAGGCAGACCCATGGGTGTGGTGTGTTGTCATATACTTGCTCAATTGTGAACCCGCACTTCTAGACCAGTTACCTCACACACAAAAGCGGTATAAAATTTGATACATTTTGACCTAGGTATGAACCTATAAAGCCATAACCACAATAAAAATAATGAACACATCCATTGCCCTCAACTATTTCTTCATACCTTTTGCAATTCCCTCCCTTTCATCCTTCTTCACTCTCTACTTGGCTCTAGGTGACTACTGAAACCGCACTGATCTTTATAGACTAACTTACATTTTCTGCATTTTATATGAATGTATGTCTGCACTCTTGTTTTGGTCTGATTTCTTTTATTCAGCATAATTATCTTGAGATTCATGCATGCTCTACTGCTTATAAATAGTTCATCCATTTGATCGTTGAGCTGTATTTCATTGTATGTTCATACATTTATGTTTAATGCACTCATTATTTATTTATGCACTCTCTTTGGATTGTTTTAATGTTTTAGTCATTACAGATAAGACTATTATGAAGATTCCTGTATCAGTGTTTGTATGAACATATGCTTTCATTTTTCTTGGGTAAGTACCTAGGAATGATCAATACAATAAGACCAGTAAACAAAGGAGGAAATAGAAGTATTGTAAAGGAAGAACTTTATTCGCTGATTATATGATCATTTATATTACAAATTTGATAACAAGAATAGCTAACATTTATTGAGCTCTGTATATATATACGCACATGCTGTTCAGTAAGCATTGCACGTATAATACCACTTACTTCTTAAAAGAAAAAACCACCTTACGAGACAGGTACAGTTACTGTCCCCATCGTTTCAATGGTAGCACTAAGGCACAGAGAAGGTGAGAAATCATTCAAGGTTAACCTAGGCAGTGTAAAGCTAGGGCCTTAAGTTTTGACCGCTCATCTATATTGTAATTTTACTGTTGTCAACAAAATTTGTGACAAAGAAAAGTATAAATCCTCAAGATCTGATGCACTAAAATTAATAGATCTCTAGAGCTAGAGAAGGCATGACAATGGTTTTCTGCTTTGGCTGCCTATTGGAATCACTAGCTTTGAAAAAACCCTGATGCCCCAGACCTATTACATCAGAATCCTGGAAGAAGGTAGAAAGGGCTCAGTAGTTTTTAAAGAACAGTTGCATTAAAATATCTTAAGCAAGCTTGAGAGTCCACTCAAATTGTAATAGAAGTTTCCTTTCTTGCAACCTGGGTGAGATTGCAAACTTTGATCAGATGAATTATAGAAGGGTGTTATTTGAACCCAGAAGGATATGGACAAAAGTCCCATGTTGTTTTGGTGACTATATAAAGAGCTCACTATACCCATAAATGGCTCAGGTAGGGTCTTCATGGAAACCTCAGGTCCTGTTCCCCAGTGTCAAGTCTCTGACTGATAACGGCCTAATTGTGCTGCTAAGTTGTCAACCCAATAACTTCAACTTGTTCAAGATGTCAGCCTCAGCCTGACTGAGATGGTAACTATATCACAGCCGTGAACTGGTGAGCTGTCCCCTCAACGTGGCCCCCAGATGGTAACCGTATCATGGTAGTGAATTGCTGACCCAGTAATCTGAACTCTCTGGAGATGTGAGAACTTTCTCAGTAAGTAAGTGGCTTTTCAAACCTGAAAGGCTTAGAATTAAATATAGAGATGATAAATAAACCTGTCAAAATACTTTTATGTTTAAAATAAATTTGTGTTTGTACGTGTGTGTGGTATTTAAAGTGTAATTGTAAAATAATATGGCATATTGAAGGATCTGACATTAGCATAACTTTACAGTAGATTAGACCTATGAAGTATAAGAAAATTTAAGTTTATAAATAGTATTGGAACATTTGACAACTAGATCTACTGTCTGAATTTTTACTTAACAAACATCTGTGTGTGTGTAAGTGTGCACGTATATAGAGAGAGATTTGTATACACACAAATTTTTATTGAGTGCTTGGGAAGAATTTGCTCATTACGGATATAAACGTGATTTATTAGGCATACAGAGGGTGCAAAATGAAAAGAGTATATATGCAATTTACAAATTTGTTTAAAATGCTTAGTGGAATTATATTTTATAAGTTTATACAAGAAATTGATCACTTAATAGAGTTAATATCACTTGATCTGAGTGACTTGAACAATAATAAGAGATGCCCTTAACCTTAGTTACTGTTTTACATAATTATAAGAGATTTGTAAATAGGTCATTTGTAAATGGACCTTTTTTTAAGGAAAGGTGCAGGCAGGAATGAAGGTGAGTAGGCAGGTAGGCAGGATGAGAGAGGAAAAAGAAGCATTTCATTTATTTTATTTAGTTATACACCTTTGTTCTCCCTGGTCTGTGACATGAACTCTGAGTCCTTGAGATATATGTGGTCTGCACATAGGCCAGAGGCAGCTGATAAAATTCATGTGATACTGCTCCACCACCGTAAGCTAACCTTTTTAAGGCTTTAATATGAAGGTTTTGAGTATGTAAATGATACATTTACAATTAATTTAAAACTGAGATTCTGTAAATAGTCTTCTATGCTCACAAAATCTTCCCTCAGACATTAAAAATATCTGATAATATTACTGATACTATCATTGATATGATTGATAATATTATTACCTGAATTTAACTGATGAAGAAATTGAAGTTCATAACCAAGATGTACAACTAAATAAAAAATAAAAATAAAAAATAAAAAATAAGAGACAGTGTGTGTAGGCATGGAAGGGCACTGCCCGGTTCCAAAGGAAGATGGGGCGGAGGCCGGGGTGCGCACCTGCTTGAGATGCTGTGGACTTGCTAATATTTTCCATATTTTTTTGTTGTGCAGAGGAAGGGCATGTTTAACAAACTGTATTCATTCTGAGAATCTGACTGTAGTCTTTCAGAAGTCAAGACTTGCTTAAAAAGTGTAGGAAAACTGGACAAGTTCTGTGAGCAAACAGCTCATTCCTTTTCTCCCTTGACTCCCCATCCCACCGTGACACACTTTCCTCAGTGTAGTAGGTCTGAGATAAAGATAAAGGCTTTCTTCTGAGGGTGAAAAGGGAACAGTCAACCCTTCTGCCCAAGCACAAACCCTGCTGCTGCTGCTCTTAGTGACCGCGGGACAGTTACCCATCCCTCATGATCAAGACTTACAAGTCACTTTCTCTGATCCAGATACCCCCAGTCAGGGAGAAAGAGATCCGGTGTTAGATCTCTGGGCTCCACATAACTGTAAGCAGGCAGAGCTGGGAAACGACAGCCATCATTGCTGAACTCCCCCAGCCCCCAGCACTGTTCTACTGCTCCCTCTGGTTCTGGTCACTTCTAGGGGCCTTAGAGCCAGTGCCCTCCTCCAATTTCTGTTTCTCTTCTTCCCCTTTTGGAACCCAAACATTAAAAACCAGGACAGAAAGCAAGTGCAGGCTCACCCTGGTAGAGTAGCGGTCAGGTCAATTACCTCCACAGGACATAGGCCACATAACTCCTGGATTTGAGTTCCAGGTCCAGGGGGGAAACAACCAATGTGAACAACTAAAATGGGACTAAAATAAAATGAAATGCTTCTTCCTTGCCTTCATTCTTGCCTGCACCTTTCCTTTAAAAAAAGCAAGTGCATATGTGGGAAAAATTAGAATCTGACAGCAAATGCCCAGGAAAAGGGGGAGACACAGAAAAAAATGATAAGACCTTAAGTTTATACCTCAGCCTGATCCTTGGCACAGAGACAGCCTATCGCAATAAGACAAAAAGTAAGCAAAGCGGTAACAAAAAAAGCAGTAAACGCTGGGGAAGGGGGAGAATCTGATTTCTAGAGTTACCACATTTGAGATTTAAATATCCAGTATTAAAAAAATAAAAATAATCACAAGGCATACAAAGAAACAGCCAAGCATGGTCCATTCAAAAGAAAAAAATAAAGCAATTGAAACTGTGTCCGAAATGCACATTTAGTAGATAATGAATCGACTAGAAAAAGATTTTAAAACCAGTCACCTTAAAGATGATCAAAGAGCTAAAGGAAAATGTGGATAAAGTCAAGAAAATAATGTATGAACAAAATGGAAATAGTAATTAAGAGAAAACCTAATGTAAAACGAGCAAAAAAGAAATTCTAGAGTCAGAAAGTACAATAACTTACATGAAAAATTCACTAGTGAAATTCAAAAGCAAGTTTGTACAACCTGATGAAAGAATCTATGAATTTGAAGATAGAATAATGGATAGAAAAAAATATTGAAAAAAAAGGAAATTAGGAAATATTAATACAGCGTGCCTTAGTGGAGTAGTGGTTTGGTCAACTGCCTCCAGCCAAAGCACAGTCCACATACATCCCAAGGATCTGGTTTTGCATACTGGGCTAGGAGAACAACCAAGATGAACAACTAAATAAAAATTAATAAAATTCTTCTTTTTCCTTTCTCTTCCTGCTTACCTGCCTTCTCACCTTCATGCCTACCTCCACCTTTCCTTTAAAAACAAAGAAAAAAAAATTAAGACAAAAGAAAATAAAAACAGCATATCAAAACATATGGGACAGAGTGAAATAAGGTAGAAATTTATAGCTATAAACACATTAAAACAAAGAATCCCTCAAATCAGCAGTCTAACTTTACAACTTAAAGAATGAGATAGAGAATGACAAGTGAAACCTAGTTAGTAGAAGGAAGGAAGTGATAAAGATTAGAGGAGAGCCCAACGAAGTAGAGAACAGAAAACAAAAGAGAAAATGGACAAAAATGTGTCTTTTTGAAAGAGCAACAGAGTTGACAAAACTTCTGCTAGATGAACCAAGGAAAACGAAGATTCAAATTACTAAAATCAGAAATGAAAGTGCTTCCTTGTGTGTGTCCCGTTGGAGCAGTGGTTGGGTCGATTGCCTCTGAAGGACGCAGGCCACATACCCCTGGGTTCGAGTCCGGGTCTGGGGGGAACAACTAGAGTAACAACTAAGTGAAAATAAAATTAAAATGCTTCTTCCTCCTCTCTTGAAAAAAAAAAAAGAAAGAAAGAAAAAGAAATGAAGGTAGGGACATAATTACCTATTGTATAGAAATGAAAAATAAAGTAGTAGGAGTAGTTAATGTCAACAGATTGGATAATCTAGATGAAATGGAAAATTTATTAGACACAAAAAAACTACTAAAAACCAAATCATAAAGAAATAGAAATAGTTTATAATTATTAAGGAGATTGAATCAATAAAAAAATAAAAACTCTGAGTCTGATGACTTCATTAGAAAAATCCCACCAAATATTTAAAAAACTAATACCGACTTTTTCTCAAGCTCTTCAAAAAAAATTAAAATTAAAAAATAAAGAGGAACACTTCCTAATGCGGTCCATGCTGACAGCTTTACCTGACTCCAGAGCCAGACAAAGATACTACAAAAAACTGCAAGCCAATATCCCTTATGAATACCGATGCAAAAATCCTTGAAACAAGGCTAGTAAACTGAAGTCAGCAGCATATTAAAAGGGTTACATGCCATAGACAAATAGGATTTATCCCTGGAATGCAGGGATGGCTCAACACATGAAAGTCAACTGATGTAACACACCACATAAATAGAAAGAAAGAAAAGCCACATGATCATCTCAATTGACACAGAAAAAATATCTGACAAAATTCAATAACCTGCATTATAAAACAACACTGAGCAAGGTATGTATAGATGGAAACTGCCTCAACACGAAAAACACCACACATGAAAAACTCACAGTGAGCATCATACTCAATGTGAAAGATCAAAAGCTTTTCCTGTTAAGATCAAGACCAGGACAAAGGTGTTTACTTTTGTCACTTGTATTCAACATAGTACTGGAAGGCTTGGCCTGAGTGGTTGGGTAAGAAAAGGATTAAAAGGCAACCAAATCAGAAAGGAAGAAGTAAGTTATTTCTGTTCACAATGATATGATCTTACATGTAGAAAGCTTAAAGATTCCATAATAAAATTGTTAGAATCAATAAATGAATTTAGCAAAGTATCAAGATAGAAAGTCAAGACACAAAAATCAGTTCCATTTCTATACATGTAAAATGAACAACACAAAGGAAATTGCAAAAACCAATCCGTTTACAATGTATTGAAACAGTAAAATATTTAATAATTAACTTAACCAAGGAGGCGAATACTAGAAAACATTACTGAAAGAAATTAAAGAAGACAATACATGGACGTCGTCTCATATTTATGGAATAGAAGAATATTGTTAAAATGTCCACACTACTCAAAGTGATCTGCAGAGTCAATACCATCTCTCTCAAAATCCAGATGGATATTTTGCAGAAATAGGGAAAAAAAACATTCTAAAATCATATGGGATCTCAAAAGATCCTGGATAGCCAAAATAACTTTGAGAAAGAAGAGCAAAAAACAAGTTCCCGATTTCAAACCCTATTATAAAACCACAGCTGTGAAAACAGTGTGACACTGCATAAAAACAGGTGTGTCAACAGCGAACAGAGCAGAGAGCCTAGAATAAACCCTGGTTTATAAGGTCAAGCAACCTTCACCCTATCTTCTACCAGGGTGCCAAGACAACAAAGAAAAGGGTAGTCTTTCCAACAAATGGTGTTGGGAAAATTGGATGTACACATGTAAAAGAATAAAGTTGCAATTTATGCCATATGCAAAAATTAACTAAAAATTGATTATAGACTTATTTGAGTCCCCAAACTAGAAACACTTCTAGGAGAAAACATAGGAAAAAAGGCTTCATGATATGGATTTGGTGACGCTTAGCTCTCACCCTCAAAGCATAGGCAACAAAACCAAAAACGGACAAAGTGATAAGCTACATGAAACTTAAAAAATTCTACATGGTAAAGGATACAATCAGCAGAATGAAATGCAGCCTAAGGAATGGGAGACAATATTTGCTAACTCTATATCTGATGAGTGATACTATCCACAATGCAGAATAACGTCTATAAATCAATTTTTTAAAAACTGATTTAAAATGGGCAAATGATTTAAATACACATTTCTCCAAGGAAAAACTTAGAAATAGCCAGAGAGTGTATGAAGAAATACTCAACATTACTAATAATCATGAAAATGCAAGTCAAAACCACAATATCTTCTAACATCATGTAGGAGAGCCATTACTAAAAACAACAGAGACAAAAAACAACAGAAAATTACAAGTGTGGTGAGGAAGTGGAAAAATTGGAACTTTTTATGTACTGTTGATGAGAAAGTAAAATGGCGCAGCCACTACAGAACGTCCTTCAGAACTTAAAAATAGAATTACCTTATGATCCAGCAATCCTACTTCGAGGTATGTAGCCAAAAGAATTGTAAACAGGATTTCAACTAGATCTATGAATACCTATATTCACTGCAGCATCAGTCACAATAGTCAAGAGGTGGAAACAATCTAAATGTCTATCAGTGAATGAATAATCAGGAAAAAGTGATGCATACAATTGATGGAATACTATTCAGATTTATAAAAGAAAGTTCTGTCACACACTACAACATGGATGAATCTTGAGGACATTATGCTAAGTGAAATAAGCCAGTCACAAAAAGACAAAGACTGCAGGATCCCACTTACAAGTCTCTAAAAGTAGTCAAACTCTCAGAAACAAAAAAATAGAATGGTAGTTGTCAGGGTCTGGTGGGAAGGAGAAAAGGGAGGTTGTGGTTTAATGCACATCTGTAACATTTCAGTTTTGAAAGATGAAAAAATTCTAGGGCTCTATTGTGCACAATATACATTTAGTTAACATTGCAGAATTGTATACTTAAAATGGTCAAGATGGTACATTTAATGTTGCTATTTAAAAGTGAGGCATAATTGATATATAACCTATTAGTTTCAAATATGTAACATAATGATTCAACATTTATATACTTTGCAAAACAATCACCATAAGTGTAGTTAACATGTATCATGTAGTCAGAAATTTTTGTGTCATGAAAACTGGTAAAATCTCCTCTTAGCAATTTTCAAATATGCAATACTGTTATCACTGACTATCGTTTCCATATTGTATTACATCTTCAAGAATTATTTATATTATAACCGCAAGTTTGTACCTTTTGACCCTCTTTGTCTATTTCACCTCCCTCCCACCCCTGTCTCTGGCAACCACCAACCTGTTCTCTGTATCTATGAGCCTGGTTTTTTATTTTTGCTTTGTTTTGTTTTTCTAGATTCTCTATATAAGTGAGATTATATAACAGTATTTGTCTTTCTCTGACTTATTTTACTTAGCTTAATGTTTTCATGATCCATCCATATTGTCAAAAATGACTGCTCCTTTTTGTTCATGGCCAAATAATATTCCATTGTGTGTATATGCCATGTATGTGTGTGTGTATATATATATACATATATATAAAAACATTTCTTTATCCATTCATCTATCAATAGACTTACATTCAATATGATGTTGTTTTTTTTCCCCAAAGGAAACAAGCAGGCAGGAACAAAGAGGAAGAAACATTCATTCATTTTATTTAGTTGTTCATCCTGGTTGTTCCCCCCTACCTCACCCCTTGGGCTATATGTGGACTACTCCTGATGGATTTATCCACTAGACCACCAGGTCATGCCAAATATTATAGTTTTTTTCATGATAATAAAAAATTAATCAGCCTAACAATGCATTCAAAGATGTCATAATAGTTCTCCTTTCACTGTCATTTTTGGCCTGTTTTTAAGCACAGAATTATGACATCAGGGTAAGTTCTATAAAGTGTGGGAAGTGGAATAAAAATAAGAATTTGGGGTTATGAAAGGGCAATATAAATTTTCTGACTATTGGCTTGTTGATATATTTTTATTGTTTTTTTTTTAAAGGAAAGGCGCAGGCAGGAATGAAGGTGAGTAGGCTGGCAGGGAGCTAGAGAAAGAAGAAGCATTTTATTCATTTTATTTAGTTGTTCATCCTGGTTGTTTCCTGGGTCCTAGGATAAGAATCTGGGTCCTCAGGATATATGTGAACTGTGACCAACCACTCCTTCACCAGGGCATACCTCATATTTTTTTTTTTTTAAATGGATAATAGTATCATGTAACCATGGTAAACTTTGAAAATATTTAGAAAATGAAAATGACAATTATTAAATGACAATGTTTATTATATATAAGAAATGAAATCCCTTGCAACTCTTTGAATTTAGTATAAAATATTTTTATGTCAACCTAAAAAGGTACAAATAAACACTTGCTAATTGCTCATTGGGTTTTTCCTACCAGGATGTAAACTCCATGAAAGCAAATCTTTATTTTGTTTACTGCTGTAGGCCCAGCTTGGGAATGATGCTTGATGTCCAGTATTCAGTAAATTAATGAAGTGAAACTAAAGAAAAGATCTGAGTTCCATGATAGCCAATAGCTTGGGAGCCCCTGCACCAGGTGGATTGGGAGATGCTGACCTTCAGAGACAGAGATGACCTTAAGAATGAAAGATTGGGAATTAACAACAGGGATGTGGGAACACCAGACTTTTTGTAAGAGATGGAAGGGGGATGATAGATTAACTCCAGCTGATACCTGCATTACATATACAATGTCTTATTTCACCTAAATATCACAATATATGAGGAAACTAAAGATCCAAAAGGTGAAATGACTAACCCAAGGCATTCAGCAGACCAGGCAGCAGACCAGGAATACAAAATCAGTTTTGTCTGACTCTAGAAATCAGCTCTAAGACATCTCCATAGCTTAGGAGAAAGCTTGGCAAAGAATGTGTGCTCAGGTAACAACTGAAGGAATGGACACATTTTTTGTAGAGAAAGTGACAGTTAATTTGACCTTTTTGAGATCAAACTGCTTTATGGGGAGGCCAAACGCAGATTAGGAGAGAGAAGTTTGAGAAGGTGAGAAGTTGAGCAAAAAGTTTAATGGAAAGACAGGTGTAGAGCTGTTCTGGGAACAGTGAGTACAACTGCTTGGCTGGATCTTAGGGTACTGAGGAACACATTGGGAGATAAGGTCTCCAAGAACCATAATATGAAAAATTTTGACTGTTAGGTTAAGGAACTTGAGATTTACCATGAGTCAGTGGGGGATCATTAAACCATAGAGTACAGCTTTAAGATTATTTCCCAGTCCAGGAACAGGGTTCCCAAATGGATGCTATTAATAGTCCCATTGAACGGTTCTCTTAAAGCAATCTGTTCTCTCGGAACCTCTGAGAGATTGAGGTTAAAACTGACCATGACTTCAATGTTCACACAGCAGCAGCCACTAGCAGGCAGCAGTGTCCCAAGGAACGGTTGGAGCCAGATCCGCAATCAGCTGCTTCCCTGTCAACGCCTTGGGCTGTGATGGGATAAGAACTCCTGGTTGGAGAACAAGAGTAGGTGGCATTGCAATCTGTGTGGAGGGAACCTCAGAGGCCCACAGAGGAAGGAGTATGTGGATGCCAAGGGACACAGAGTTATCAATGCTTGGCGGCTGTGGTTGGCGAGGGCGTACGGTGGTGAGAAATGAGGCTGCATCTGTGCGCTAGAGGCTGATGGTGAAATGCTTTGAATGTCCAGGCTAAGGATTCGACATCATCCTGAGGAAAATGGAGACCCAGGGAAGGGTTTACATAGGAGAGAATCATGATTACATTTGCGTTTTAGAAAGATCCCAAGATTGCAGCAGAGAATCAGGTGAAAGACACAGGAAGCAGGTGTGGCAAGAACCCGGGAAAGCTGATGAGTGGCCAGCTTCTCAGTGGACAGCACTTGGATGGAGGAAATGCAGGACACCGTGGAATCCAGCGGGGGAAGCTGATCCAGATTTCCAGGGAGTGGAGGCGTTTCGGCCCACGATTTCAGATAAACGATATCACAAAACCGTCGGCGAACTTAACCGGGCAATGGGTAAGAAGGGGGACCGGGAGCAGCCCCGCTGTCTATAATTTCTCCTCAGAAACCGGAGACATCACGGGAGACGCGACAGGTAACAACACAGGGTAGCCGCACTCCCCAGGGTGCAGCTCTATCCCAGTCTGCGCTCCGCCCCTCTGACTGAGGCGCCTGGACCGCAACCAGGCTCTGATTGGTGGGAGCCTGGAACCCGCCTCGCGCCTGCGCAACAGTGCGACTCTGATTGATGGAGGCACCACACAGCTCCGCCTCTCCCGCGAGTAGGCTAGCTGCGCGGGCGCTGGGCTGAGCTCTGGACCCTGAGCATCGCTTGTCGGGTCTGGGGAGTGACGGGAGTCCGGGATCCTAAATATACATCCTCGATGGTCTGCGCTCCCATTGAAAAGCGTCAACGGGCCGGAAGCTGTGCCTCCCGAAGCATTGTGGGCCGCGGCTTGGGCGGGCCCGGGCTCCCGGCGCCTGCGCGCACTCTGGGACTTGGCTGGCGCTGGGTGGTCGGCATAAATCCAGGGAGGCCAGGGGAGAGGAGAGTGGGTCTCAGGCCGTCTCAGACCCCAGGCTGGAGCTCTGGGCCAGGGCGCGGCCGGGTGCAGCCAGTCTCGGCTCCGCTTTCGGGCCTCGGTCGCGTGGGCGCCTAGGAGCGGCACGGCTCGGGCGCCATCTGCTTTGCATCCAAGCGCTGGCTCTGCGTGGTCCCCCCGCCCTTCCCCACTGGTAGTCAGTTTCCATCTTGTGGGAACTTACGGTGCCGCCATGGAATTTTTGTCTTTATAAGCACCCCAGGCAGCTTAGGCCCCTGAGTACTGTCCCTCAGAATGCCCGTGTCCGCCCCCGTTAGAGACAGCTTCCAATAACTTTTGGGGGACACAAGACTTCATACCACTTAAACCTCTCACCCGAGCCCCAACCCTTTTTCTGATAAGGCTCCTGCCCCCAAACTCACTTGTGTCCTCATTTGTGAGATGGATAACACCCAAGATTTTTTGTGCCTAATCATAATGCAGAGGCATCGCCACTGAGTACCTCTTTACCCTCGGCACAACCCCGCTTCATACAAAAGTGTTACACTTTTTGTGGTTACAAAAGCTTCAACAGGCAAATACCCCCTACACTGTCAGCTGAGCCTCTAGGGACTGATATCTTTGGTGCTTTATTTCATCAACTATATTCTGAACGTCCCTTGTGTTCCAAGCACTGTTTAGTGCTGAAGACACACAGATAAGCCAAATTGATTTCTTTCCGTGAAATTGAGACTAGTGGGAGAAACCACTTACCAGGACTTCTGATAAGTGCAGAGGTATAGTACTGCAGGAAGAAAGTGAGTGCTCTTGAAATTCAGTGTGTGCATATGTGTGTGAGAAAATTCTTTAAAGAGGATGCAGTGGAATAAAAACTGGAGCCAGAGGGGGTATTTCTAAATGAAATAAACAGAAAGCAACCTGACAGCTCAGTGGATTAGGCAGTAAACATGGACCTTTTTGCGTGTTGGGGTGGGATGAGTAGACTGGGTATGGTTGTATAATACTGTTAAAAGCAGTGTTTTGTTTTGTTTTTTCTTTTATCATATTTCCTGTTAAGACTTAAGGAACATAACCACCTCTTTGAGTGTCAAATGCAGGTATAGTACCTGCCAAACATTCAAGATAATGCACATCAAGGCCTGAGCATCAGGATAGGCACGTAACTATCGTTTTTTAAACACCAACTAGCATATGATGGAAAATTGAAATGCCCTGAATGCTAAGATACTTAAGTTTTTTTTTTCCCCTACATAATAGGGATCATACAGATGTTTGAGCAATGGAGGTAATTGATCCAAGGTGCTAGGAGGGGACTGAACCTCAAGGCAAAAAAATCACCACAGTGGCTTCTTCTTTCCCACTCCCATTCAAACTCCCCACCCTTAAATCCACAAGTATTTCAAAACCATGTTTCTAAAAACCAGCCATTTATATCTGTTTAGGTAAGTTACACAGGATGTGAAGTGGTGTATTTACAAGTTGGTTTGTCCAGATAAACTATAACTTAGTGTCTGTATGTAATATTGACAACCAAAAAAATATATAAATATCTTCCATCTATACACAGCAGGGCAGGAGTGTCCATGTCTTCTTGACCAGTGAGTTCTCAAGCCTGCCATGGCCCTCCTTTCATGGTGATAGTTTGGCCCTCAGTGCAAAGGAGACTAGAACCTGGCAGTCCAGTCTGACCCTTCCCCTCTCCCTCCCTGCACTCCAGTGCTCCCAACTGGTCTCTGGCAAGGACAGATACATTTGGGTGGGCAGGAAGGATGGGAATGGGCGAATCCTAATGGAGACTGACCCTAAGGGTGGAGAGATCCAGGCCCACAGAAGGGACTGGTCACAGCCACCTTGGGGTAGAAACCTCATAGTTCGTAGTTCTATTAGTATGTCCTTGGTCACAGGTCCAGTCCTACAGATTAGCTTGGCGAAGAAGGCAAGTGTCTAGGCAGGGCTTGGTTCCCACCCTCAGGGCACTGAGCCATTTTGGGTGAAGCCAGGGTGTGGGTACAGGAGACTCCGGCTGATACAAAAATAATAATAAAATCAGTAATAAAAAAAAATTATAAAACCTGTTGCACATCTAAATAGATCTGAGCAACAGTCTTTTGTTAAAATCCTGGAGCCATGAAAAGCCCTGAATATTCTTCCGGACATCATTGCTGGTTGAAAAAAGGAACCCCAGGCCTGCTCCACTTAATCTGTCAGTTTCGAAGTTTTATCCAGCTGCCTTTGCACCTAGATCCTCGGGGCTATCAGAAGCAGGCTGGGCTAGTGGTGTGGAAGGCCTCACACTTGGGAATCAGCCCCCAGAGGATGGAAGAGCTCCTCGGGTGTCTTGTCACTCGGGCTGGCTCCCCCCTGGCGGAAACCAGAAGCAATCTCATCGAAGGTCCGGCCTTTAGTCTCGGGCACTTTGAAGTAGGTGAAGATGAAGAACAGAACTAGGAGTACGGTGAAGATGATGAAGACATATGGACCACACAGTTGCTGAAAGATAGACAAACACACTTGGTTGGAGTCCTAATCCTACCTCTTAACTGCAGGACCTTGGATAAGTCACTTACCCCAAGTATCTGACCTGAAAAAGGGAATAAAGACCTACCACCCAAGAATGTGGGATGATTAAATGGGACTGTGCCTGTACCTGGCACACAATAGGCCCCAGGGAGCAGGTTCCCACCGTGGAACCCAAGAAGGGACATTCAAAGCTAAGAAAAGAAACCCTGATGTTGAGGTCACGGTTCTTAGCTCTGTGACCTGGTGAGCCTCAATTTCTTCCTTGGCAGGATTCCAATGAGAACAGCTGGGAGAGTACTAAAGGGTCCTGCCTGCAGACAGGCAGCAGAGACTATAAAGAAAATGGGGTTCTCACCTCCACATACTGGAAGCACATGCCCACGATGAAATTTGAAGTCCAGTTGGAGAAGCCGGCAACAGCAATGGCAGCTGGGCGTGGACCCTGGCTGAAAAGTTCAGCCACAATGAACCATGGGATGGGACCAGGACCCACTTCAAAGAAGGCCACGAAGCCAAAGATGGCCACAATGCTCAGATAGGACATCCAGGGCAACCGCTCCTGTTGCAGTAAGAGAGGAGAGGAGGAAAATTAGAGCAGGCTGTGGTGGACCCTTGAAGGAAACAGAACATCAGGGACAGCCCAGGCTGAAAGTCTAGGCTGGAGGCCTGGGACTGAGCCCGAATTTGCTGTAAGACATTGCATTGGGTCTTATTTTCCCAAAAGGATTGAAGTCCCGCAGGGGGGTGGTTGTGAGCCTGAGTCTACCCTCTGGGAGTGGTCATGTGGGTGCCTGCAGGAGGGGCTAAGAAGAGACCCCTGTGGTTCCCTGGCTCTGTCTGTGGAGCTGCTGCCTATGGCAGGAAGATGCAGAAGAACATTCCCGGGGATGGAGGCAGCAGGCTGATAGGGTGCCCTGTGCAGAGCCAGCACAGAGTAGGCCCTGGGCACTTGGTTCTGTACAGAAGCGCTCCTTGAGAAGGCCACAGAGGGCTTCAGTGTTCAGATCCCAGGTCAGCCCTTATTCATCACTTGCTGTGCCAGACTCTTGGAAATCACCAGACTTAGATTGCCAAGCCTTGGTTCAGCGGTAAAACGAATGTACTGGTGCTGCCTTTGCCAGAAGTTGGAAAATTGAGTGTTATTTTATGTGATGTGCCTGGTGCAGGGGTTATCATGGTGATTAGTCACAGGCTCGGGACCAGTGACCTGAGGTCACATCCTGGCTTTACCTTGATAGGCCTTGTTTCTAACCTCACCACATCTGTGAGGTAGAGAACTGAGCGAGATAAGGCACTTTCCATGTCCCTCTGGTGAGGAGGACAGTACTTTCTAGGGCTGTTCTGAAAATGAATGGAGGCTACAGATGAAGACTCTGAAAGGTTCACTACTGGGCAGAGGAACTCCCTGGGGAGAGGGAAGTTGGAGTCTGGTGCCAGAGGTGCCATGTTGAGAAAGCACTGAGGAGGAAGCCAGGTCAAAATGGGATGTGAGTGGGATGGAAGGAGACAATCAAAGGAGCTAGAAGGTCAGGTCCAAGCCGGAGCTAGAAGGTCAGGTCCAAGAGCCTGGAGAGCTGGGAGACAATAGCTCTCTAGTCCCTGCCCTCTGGGTGCTGACCAGGCTAGGACTGAGATAGGCTAACCCCTGTCACCTCAGCCTCAGGATGTGACAACTCACCAGCAGTGCCAGGGCGATGGTCATGAGCACGGCACAGCCAGCCATGCCAGCCAGGCCTATGAGGTGCAGGGTCCGCCGGCCGGCTCGTTCCACCACAAAGAGCTGTGGGCAGAAAGAGCGTCAATGCCATACCACCTGGTGCCCCTGTGACTACCCCCTGCCTCCCAGAGGCTCTCCCTAAGTGCTGAGAAGACCAAGGGCACTGCAGAAACTGGTGGTACCATTTCCCCCCTGGGGTTCCACTAGGGACCAGAGTGGGAGGGGTAGAGAGCTGGCCCCAGGGAGCCAGACAGCTGAACATCCTGGCTGTGACCTTGGCAAGCCGGAGCACTTCTTTGAACATCAATGTCATCAGCTGTTTGATATGAGTAATGAACTTGATAAGTTGAGGATGAGATGAGATCACTCTCGTGAGCAGGTGACACTTGCCTGGCTCGCAGTCATACCTGCCCTTTAGTCATAAGGCCCTGGCTGGCCCCTGGCCCCTAACAGGTAACAGGGCAAGGATGAAAACTCACCGACACGACAGTGAAGGCTGTGTTGACAACGCCAGAGCCAATGGTGGCATACACAGGCTGCTGTACCCCCGCCTTCTCGAAGATGCTCGTAGAGTAATAGAAAACCTGCCGGGCAGAGAAGGGATTGGGGCTCGGCCTGATAATGGGGCCCTTCTCTGGCTTCTGTCCCAGTGGGGGCAGGACAGTGGGTGAGTTAAGAACAAAGGGGAGGCTGCACCCGTGCACGTGTGGGTGCTGGTTCTAAAGGCACACTTCTTCCTTGGCGGGGGCGACAGGAAAGGGTGGGAGAGGGGTACTCACAGCATTGATGCCCGACAGCTGCTGGGACAGCTGCAGCACCATGGCGATGAGGATGGGCTGGCGGTAGGCGGGCGAGCGGAACAGCTCCAGGATCGTGACCTTCTTCTCTCGCATCATCTGCCGACTCTCCTCCTTCATCTCCTGCAGGTCTTGGGTCACCTCAGACGTCCCTCGCAGCTTTTTCAGCACTGGAGGGGGGACCAGAGGGAAGGTGGGTGTGGTTCAGAGTGGGAAGAAGCCTGGGCCAGTGTGGAGAGGCGAGCAGGGCCTGGCCGTACCACTCTTGGCGTGGTTCTCCTCGTTCCGGTTGATGAGCAGGAAGCGGGGGCTCTCAGGGCAGAAAGGCAGCAGGATGCATTGCAGCAGGGCTGGGATGAAGATGATGCTGAGGAGCAGGGGCCACAGCTCCATATTGCCCAGGATGGAGTCCAGGCCGAATACCTGGGGGGCAGGGTGGAGGAAGAGGTGTGAGTATCCTGGCCTGGTCCCCACCCCACCCCACCCCAGGGCCCTGCCTGCTTGGTGTCGCCTGCTGTTTTAGAGAGGGCTCTGGTTCTGGAGGTACTGCTATGAGTGTGCAGCTCAAGCTCGGAACCTCAGTTTCCTCATCTGTTGCATAGGGGAAGGGAGACCCTACCTCACAGCATTGGTGGAAGACATGCTGGCCCAGGACACGGGGCTGTGGCTGTGTCACAGGACACTTAGGGAGGGAAAGGAAAGCTGTCTGGAGAGAGCGGTGCATACAGAGGCATATGGCCTAGAGGCCTGGCAGAGCCTGGCATGTCGTGTTGAGGAAACAGTGGGTTTCTGTTTGGATGCCCAAGTGAGAAGAAAGGACGCCAGGTTGAGCGGGCTGGGGCAACAAGGGTTAAGTCTGCACTTGCCCTCTGCTGGGGAGGCCAGGGAGAATCGTGTGAGGGTGGCATGTTCTCTGGGCCTGTGCCCAGGACATGTACCATGAAGCTATCCTCTGTAGGGCTGAGGAAGGCTGGGGGAGAAATCTGGACACATAAGACTGGGAGGTAGGGGCCATGCCTGAGAGCCTACCCTGGCTTACCTGGGCGATGAGGATGCCCACGACGATGCCCAGCTGGTGCAGGGTGCCCAGGGCCCCACGCAGGGCGGTGGGCGACACCTCCCCCACATACATGGGCACAAAGCCTGTGGTCAGGCCACAGTACACGCCAATGATGAAGCGGCCCAGGATCAGCATCTCGAAGGACTTGCCCAGTTTCGAGAAGCCCATGAGCATGGCAGACACAAAGGCCAGCAGGTTGATCATCAGCATGGAGTTCCGCCTGAAGGTGGTGTCCCAGGTCAGGTAGGTCCCAAGATTCCCTCACACCCCAGGGGCTGGTCATCACTAACACCCTGGGATAGGCAGTGATGTCTCCCCCACCTCCCACATCCCCTGGGACTCTGTAGGCCCAGCCCCAACCCCTTCTACTCACCTGCCAAAGCGGTTAACAAACAGGCCCACTGAGAAAGAGCCAATCATGCCTCCAACGGAGAAGATGGCCACGGAGAGGGACCAGAGTGTGGTGAGCGTGGTGGGCGGAATGTTCTCTGAATAGCGGTGGATCCATGTCTGGTTGTAGAACTCTTCAATCACCTGCAGGGGGAGCAGCAGTTTGGTGGGTGGGCTATGGCCAGGGACCCAGATTCTTTCCCCCCACCCACACCTTCCACGGAAGAGGGCCATTTTATCACAGGATGCTGGAGGGCCCAGAGCCAGAGCCAACCACAAACTCACTGCATGTTCTTGAGTGAAGTCCCTGCCTTCCTTGGCCCTCAGTTGCCAGGTGAGAGAAAAGGAGCTGGACTCCCTCTTGAAAATGGCACCACTTACCTCTCACACCCCTCCCCCCAGTGTGGTTTCAGTGCCCCGTGGTTTGGCGTGCTCACGGACCGCTAATGACGGAGCATGGACCTTCAGGCAGAAAGCAGAGAGGCTCAGAGAGAAAGCACTTCTCTGCACTTGTCTCTTTTTCCTCAAGGTGCTGAAGGCCCCAGCAACTGTGGCCTGAGCCTTTTCCCTGATCCCACCACCATCACCGATGCTGTGTCCTGCCACCCCCTGCTGGGGCAGAAATACAGCTGGACAGATGGGTTCTGGATTCTGCCATTCCTCCGGAGGTTCTGGGAGGAAGGGCAGGGCGGACTCACTGACTGCATTCGGGCCAGTGTGACTAATTTGCACACCAGAAATGCTCATGAAGCTCACACTGCCACTTTCTGACCCTGAGCCCAGCCCTTATGGCTGGCCTGGGAGTTCCACAGGGAAGGATCCGGGCTTCCTCCCCTCTCCCAGGTGTCCAGCTGGGAGGTGCAGGGAGAGCCAGAACAAGGAAGCAGTTCCAGGAACTAGAATACCTGCCCTAGCCCTGCCCCCACCAGGGGAAGGCCTGATCCAGTCCCAGGTATGTAGCAGGAGAGCGGAACCGGTTCTGCCTGAGCATAACCACCACCACCTCCCCGCCCCGCTCTCTCTCTCTCTCTCTCTCTCTCTCTCTCTCTGTCTCTCTCTCGTGTGGTCACACGTATGCAGCGCCATGGGACTTGCTGTACCATCGAGCCACATGTGTAGCTGGGTGGAGGCCAAGGTCCCTGGAACAGCCTGCAGGACACACCCCCACCTCCTGCTCATGGGATCTGAACATTCCTCACCTCAGTCATGAGAAATCCGCTTGTCCTTCCCCACTTTGCCACTTTCAGCTCAAACCTGACTCCCGGAGGACACACCCATTCCACACCCCTCCCTATACATGCCATAAATTGATGCACACACATGATGTGCAATCTCTTACTCAGTCTCTATATAACTGCTCTTGGCCCTCCTCACCCTCCCAAGTCCCAGGTTCTAGTAGAGGAGGCTGTGGGAGCTGCGGCTGCCAAAGGGGAAACTGAGGCCCATAGTCCCAGGAATGGCTGTCGAGCATGCTAGGCTTGGCACCATGGTTGCAGTGGGGCCTCAGTCTCTGACCATCTTTTTCCTGACCTGCTGCCGCCATCTGTTCCAGGTCTGAAGATCCCTGACACGGGATGGGCTCCCGGATTTAGGTCACGTTGAAGGGTGGGCAGCCCTACCAGATCTACTGTTAGTTCCAGAGAAGGCAGTGAGGACTTAGGGACCTGATTTCTAAATCTACAGTAACCACATTCAGATCCCGGCTCTACCATAATCTCCAGAGTGACCAGGGCAAGTTATTTCATCTCCAGTGGAGATAGTAGCAATACCTCTTTTTTCAGTGTTGCCGGGAATGAGTGAAACATACTTAAGGGTACTTACACGGTATCTGGCACCATTGCTGAACCTGGGACCCAGGAATCTTCCCCATGACATTTGGTCACTAATCTGGGGGCAGTGCAGACCACCAGCAACATCTAACCAAGCCTGCACCCCAGAATTCAAAATCCATCTCCTGCCAGGGATCAGTCCCACATCTCCCAGCCTCCCCTTCCCAACAGCTTCTACCAGGCTTGCCCATCCTTCATAGTTACTCCGCCTAGGGGTCGGGTCCACCCCACCTTCCCACCAGAAACCTTCTGAAATCTAGCTCAAAGGTTCCCCAGGAGTCTGTCCTCTCTGAGGGCAGGGGCCAGAGTGGATTCATACTAGGGCCTGTCCCAAGGTGGTGTGTAAATGGAGGGGGGTCAGTGAAGAAGGGGTCTGAGGCTCTCCCGGAAGCCCACGTTTCAGCTGGGGGCACAGCAGGCAGATTTGAACACAGCAAAACAAAGTGCTCGTGTTCTTTAAGGGCTAAAACCAACACTGGAGGACTGCTGGGGACAGAGATGCTCCATTTACTAGGCTCTGCAGAGAACAGGCTGTCCTGGATAAGGAACCGTCCAGATAACTGACACTCCACTTGGAGGGCCGCAGCTTTCCTGATCCTTCGTCAGTGGAAATCTTTCTCCTGTCACTCACTCTGCTGCCCTGAGCAACCAGCTGAAGAGCAGACTCAGGGCCTGCCCCAAGGCCTTCACATGCTTGCATTGTGTAGTTCTCGGGGCCTTCCCCTACCCTCTGGTTCAGTGATTTGCCTCATAGAACTCTGCACATTATGGTTTTATTTTGCTAAGAAGTCAGCTAATAGAATTTGCTTGAATTGTGTGCAAAGAATGAATTAAGTGCTGAGTAAGGGCTTACTACCTAAATGAGCTTAAGGATGGAGGGTGAGACTTCCGTGGGGCAGCTCAAGTCTTGAACCCTCTTCTGGGGTTGCCTTGAGATGCTGAGGCAGCTCTGTATGATGCTCGGTGGGGTGTGCCTGGGGTGGGGGACGGGTATCCCTAAGTCTGGCAACACAAGTCAGAGGGACCAAAACTTGTCCAGGTAGGCTTCTCTAGGGCTCTGAGACCCTCTGCTACTTAGGTCACTTTCTGGGGTTGAGGAAAAGGGACCAGCCATCCCCTTCACCTTCACCTTCACCCTAGGCTCACCCTTTTCATCTCCTAGGGGCACTTCCTGGCCAAGCAGAGTGGGTTCCTGCCTCCTGATCTGGGGCTGGAGAAGAAACGATGCCTCATTTGCCATTCCTGCTGCTGGTGGGGGCTCAGAGCAGGCCCTTGGCCCTGGAAAGGTAGGAGGTGCTGGGACAATGAGAAGAGTCCTTCATAGAGTTCTGTGCTGGGCATCCATCTGAGCAGTGGCTGTGAGCCATGAAGGGAAGAAGACCTTTCTACTCCCCTACCTGGCTCCCACACTCATTCTCCATGACAAGGTTCCTGGATGCCTCCTCAGCCCTGCTGACATTTGAGGAGAGGGCTGGCATTTTGCTCCTCGGAGCCCTCTCACCTCAGAGTAACCTTGATCTTGCCACTGTCCCCACCCTGTCAATCACCAGGTCCTGTCTGCCTCTGCAGCGTCCCACGCTACACAGATGGCACTGCCCTAGGTCTCACCTGGATGCTTCCTGTCCTCCAAAGCCAGATTCCACTTCCCCCAGTTACTCAATAGGATAGTCAGAGCCTATCCAGCCTATTCACCTGTCTGTCTGTATGTCTGCTCCTTTCCCAGTCCATTCTCCACCTTGTTACCCTGTCCAGGGTCCACGTGAAATGCATACTGGGAAAAAAGGGAGGGCCTCAGTCAGCTAGAGTGGGGAGGGCCAGCAGTTGAGGGCTGATCAGAGAGCTCTGTCCAGTCACCCTCTCATTGAACTGGTGGGCCGGTGTGGAGAAGCAGGTCAGCTCTGGGACATCTCATGGGTTGGATGCTTTTCAGCAGAAAGCTCTTCTTCACCCCAGTGCTCCTGGGGGAGGAGAGGCTTGTGTCACGGCTGACTCACTGAGAATTCCCCACTCCCCCAGTGACTAAGAGTGAAGGGCCACATGTCTGTGTGTCTTCAGAGGAAGTTCTGACTTCCTCTGTGCGGTGGTGTCTGTAGTGAGGCCTTGGGCATGAGGCGGAGCACGTGGCCCACAGAAGCCATCACTTGGTCATGCCGTGAGATCTGCCACCTTCTGAGGAGCATTAGGGGCAGGATTTTCCCTCTTGAAATTGCTAGAAGGCAAAGCTCTATCCTAAAAATGTGGAGTGTTAAGAGAGAACCTGAGGGAACTAGGGGCCTGCCTCATGGGAGAGGCACTCTGTCTTAGACCCTGCCTGCCCGTCATGGGCAGAGGGACCCACAGACCTGCAGAGCTCGGGGCACAGACTTCAGCTCAGGGGAAAGCTTTCTAGGCTTCAGAGGCTAAGATTACCCACTTCGAGGTACTCAGTTCCCAAGCAGCAGGGAACATCTGAGTCAAAGTTTAGAGCAGGGATTGGTAAACATTTTAATGTAAAAGGCTAGATAGAAATGTCAGGGTCTGCTGACCACATATGGCCTCTGCTGCTTATTTTCCTCCCTCCTCCCCCTCCCTTTACAAATGTAAGAACTACTCTTAGCACACAGGTCATACCAAAACAGACAGCTAACTGGATTTGGCCCCCTTATCCACCCTTGATCTAGAATTCTTGACTACTGTCAAGATAAAGGGGATGTGTTCTGGAACATCTGGTAGGTCTCACCATCCTTCCTGCGAACATTTCTCTACCTCAGAAAACCTGGATCTTCTAGATCATTCCAGGAGTAGAGTTAGGGCTCCCTTTCAACCTCCTCCTTCTCTCCTAGATGTTACTAGGGGATGAAGGTGCTAAATAGCCGGCCATGTTTTGAGCTCCATTTAGAAGGAAGAAAAGGGCCAGTTTGTCTGATTCAGTCTGTCAGCCTGCCTTCATCCCTACTTCCTGTTCCCAGCCTTTCCCCTCCCAGTTACTACCCACCCCACTCCTGCTGGGGCTACTCCCAACTTGTCCCAGAGCCTAAGGTCTCCATTGGTCTCTCAGTCACACCCCAGTGTCACTGGGAGTTCAAAGTCAGATGCTACAGGTGGGGCTTGACAGTCATCCCCACCTGCTGGGTCCCCAAGGCCTGGGGAAGAGGGCCTGGCAGCAGGAGACAGCAGCTGGGTCCCAACGTCATAGCAGGGATTGGAACCACTCAGACTGCTTCCTGGAAAAACCCTGATAGGGCTGATCTCCAAAATCAGGTCAGGTTTTGCTTTGGCCTCCTGGGTCTCCCCTGCAGAGAGCTCTTCATCTCCCCCTGGCAGCCCTTCCCCACTGCCCTCTCCTCCACCTCGCCGTGCTAACTCCCCCATACTATCTGGGGACCCCATACCTCTGCACTTGTGCTTTGCTTTCTTCCTGTGAGCTGTTTAATCTCCTTTTAAAGAATCCACAAACATATCCCTAGAGAGCCTTCCAAACAACCATCATTTTCTAGTGCAGTAGTTTTCAAACAGGGGTGACTGGCCCCCACCCCAGGACATCCCCCAGTGTGAGAGAGCTTCTGGTCATTGCACAGGCAGGGTGCTACCGGCATCTAGCAGGCAGAGGCAGGGATACTGCTAACATCCTAGCCTGCGTGGAGCAGTGCCCGCAGCTCTGCCATGGGCCCGATACCATCTTGCCCCATTTCTCTGTGCCACTGGCTTGCCCACATTCCCAGGACTGCCCTGGGAGAGCCCACACAAGGCACACATGCTCCCTCCAGACGACGTTTCAACACAGGACAGTCTGACTCATGTGTTTCACTGGTGCCTGGCACAGGGCTGGGAGTAGAAGGTGATCACTGATGGGTAAATAAGCCACGAATCTGAGGGGCTTCAGGGACATAGTTATGACAGGACGTGATGGTGTAAGAGATTGTGCAACTGTCTGTGGGAAACTTTTGAGACATCTGTGCATGACTGAGCATGACTCAGCTTGGAAGTCAGAGCAGGAGGGACCAGCTGGATAGCAGTTGTGTATAAAAGGGTGTTTTGGTGCCACCTGACTACAGTATTCCTTCTGTAATAGTCAAGGACCCAGACTGGAGCCCTGGCTTCAAATCCTAAGCACATACTAGCTGTGTGTCCTTGGTTTAATTGCTTAACATCTCTGTACAGGGATGATGGGCTCACCTCATGGGGTTATTATAAGAAACAACTGACTTGCTATTTCTAAAGCACTGACAACAGTGCCTGGCACACGGTAAGATGTAAACTGTGTGGGTCTGTGTGAGAGGAGAGGGACAAAGTGGAGAGAGGACCTGGAACTATGGATACAGGAAGAGATAAGGCTGCCTGGAGCCTAGAGCACAGCTCGGCCTGAGGGAGCAGAGGCAGGTCTTGCCTCCAGTACTTTCCAGATCAGCTTGGGCAGACCTCCCCTTCCTTTGCAGCCCAAGTTCCTCTTTGGTCAAAGGAGGGTCAAAAGAGGGTCAGTGACCCATCAGGCCTCTTTTAGCCCAAATTGTCCATTTCTGAGGATGCCTCATTCTCGGATATGCCTGACACTGTCCCTTGGCTGGGAACTCATTGCTTCTAAATGACCTTTAGTCATCTCCGTTGGCAGTACAGTCATTTAGGGAGGGCACAGGCAGTTCTCACTCCACCCGGCATGGTGGTCACAACGCCCTAACTTCATTTACTGGCTCTCTGGCTGGGCTGGCCTCTTCCGCCTCTCCCCTCCATCCACTGGGCCCCCCACGCACCCCCCTTCCCGAGTCTGGTGACCTGGTAGGGACCAGTCACAGGGATGTTGTCATCATTCACATGAGTGACGCAGGAGAAGGAAGGCCGAGGAGACGGGAGAGGCCTGGACTCCACCTCCACTTAGCTCTCACTCTCCAGGTGAGCTCAGGTCACTGGGTTTCCTCCTTTACTGGAGTGGGAGGTGAACTTCAGCCCCACCGACTTGTGGGGCTGCTTGGAGATAATTTGCAGGGAGGCTCTTTGTAAACAGTTAAGATGTTATGGTTAATTAACCACTTCCAGGAAGAAGCCCTCTGGGGCCTGTTTTATGGAGACCAGCTTCTAGTGATTAAGAGCAACCCTGGCATCTTAACGGGAGAGGTAAAGTCGGCTCCGAAGAGCAGGCACTGAGCCAGCCTGGCAGTGTCTGCACGTACGGCGTGGGCCGCTCCGCACAGCGGACACTGCGTGCCACCGGCCACATCTTCACACAAGCCCTCCCACTGCCGGCGGACACATGCCTCCCCGCTCCTCCCTCCTGGGCCAGCCCTCCCTTCAAGGTCAGCAGTCACCAGCAACTGCACGGCAGCCCCTCCTCTCTGCCCGCAACCCCGCCCCAGCAGACTAGTCATTCCCCTCAGCTCCCCCAGCACCCTGAATCCCCCCATTACTTGTACCCCAGATTTTCCCAGGGGTCTTGGGAGGGCAGGGGCAGGGTCCCGCTCAGACCTTGTGTTTCGCAGCTCTGAGGGCCAGGACATGCCTACTGAGCCCACGGCTTTGTGGTTCCCCACTGTTTGGCACAGTGCCCAGCACAGTCCTGGTGGGAGAGTGCTGGAAGGGGGAATGGCTGTGCCATCCCTGGGCGAGGCCTTCAGTGCCTCTGGAGGCCTGGCCGTTAGCTCTGAGCTTTCATCTCTTATGCTCATGTCCTCCTGTCCCCTCATCACATGTAAAATATCTCACTTCCAATCTGCTGTCTAGAAAGCTACGGCCAGGCTTGTGAGAAGTGTTTGTAAAGGACAGAAGCAAACAGAAGGAGTCCCTGAGGATGCGCCCCAGGAAGCACTGCCAGATTTCAGCGTGTGCATGGTCAACTCTGACTGCTCAGGTCCCTCCCTTCAGTCCTCAGGTCAGCCTCTGAAGTGATCTTTGGACAGGTGCAACCAAGAGCGCCTAGAAGTGCCATTTACACACTCAGCTGGGTCCTGCATGCTCACCCTTAGACACCTGGCCAGCTGCCCTGCCCATACCCCACAGCTGGCAGTTCTCACCTTTCACCTGTTTCTGGCTAGACAGGAAGCCCCAGGGTTGGAGTCACTCTGGACTTGCCCACAACTGCAACCTCAGAAGAAAAGTCTCAGTCCCTTGGGCAGACGCAGCACCCTGCCTTTGCCACCACCTCCCCGCCTCCCGGAGCACCCCCGCACCCCCTTTCCTTCCTTCCTCTGCTGATTCCTTAATGAAGTCTTCATGTTTGAAAAACTCCCAGCCTGACAACCCTCCAGCTGCCACCACACCCTGTCCTCTCCACCCTCTCCTCCCCCACGGGGTCCCACCCAGTCCCCTTCTGACACCACAGGGGCGCCAGGGCTGGTCTTTGCTTTCAGCAACGCAGGGGTGATTTCTCCAGTTTGTCCCCCAGGGCACTGGACAGCATTCCTTCACTCTGTTCATCCACCCACTGTTTCCAGAGTGCCTATGGCTGCAATCAGGCACCGTTCTAGGCACTAAGGCCATGGCAGTGGGTGCGTATCTTTTCTCCCTGTGAACTCTGGTGAAGCTCGTCTCCTGGCTTATAGGTGCCAGCTCTTCTCCCACCTACAATCCCCCTTCTCTCAGCGGAGCCTGACCTGACTTCCCTTTTGATTCTGCACACTCTCTAGATCTTCTCTGCCGTGGTCTCCAGCTGACTACCCCCGCAGACCAGACCTCCGTGTCCAAGTGCTTCCTGCGTTGTGTCCTGCTGGGTCACGTCAAACCTCACTTCCTGCATGTGCTGTGGGCACCTTCAGCTCCTCCCACACCAGCTCCCGCCACCCCACACCACCCAAGCCAGAACCTGGAAGCTATTTTTAAACCCAACTCTTGTCCTCACACTCAGCCGATGACCAAATCCTGCCATTCTTCCTACTGTTTGCTTTTCTAACTCTATTGCAAGCAGCTTTCTTAGTAGCTTCCCTTTCTCATCTGACATTCTCAGATACATTCCACTGCGCCAGAGATCCAAATCATTTCCCTAAAATGCAAATCTGATCCTATCTGTCCTCTTCAATGGGTCCCTGCTGTCCTCATTTTCAAGTCCATACTCCTGAGCTGTTGGTGCCCCTGCCCATGTGACGGTGCCGTGCCATGCTGGGGGCTGGATATCTGGTATCTGGCAGGTGAGCCCTATCCACAAGGCCTTTCATGGGCAGCCTTGGGCTTCCTTTCCCTCTCCCCTCCCATTTACCGTAGCGACACAGCAGACTTTCCTTTGAACATTTTTTTCCTACCTTTGCAGGCCTCCTGCTCACCTCAACCCAGTTCTATTTCTGGAAAACACCTCCTCCATCCTGATTCTAGTTCTAGTTCTGTCAGTAAGTCACTATATGATCAGTCAAGACATCACTTAATCCACCAGCATTCAACCTTAGCTGCACATTACAATTAGAGGAACTTCAAAAATTTAATGCCCAAATTACATCCCCAGACGCCTAAGAACAGGATCTGGAATGTTCGGAGGATCCCCTATGCAGTCAAGTGGAGGACCCAGCTTCCCTCTAGGATTGTAGACTTTCCATCTGTAAGGATTCCCAAGGGAAGCAGCTCCCAGGCATACACCTTGGCGAGAGCTATTCAGAGTACTTAGCAAAAGCAGGGTTTGGTCAGGGCTGTTCCAAGCACAGGCCCATGGTGCCATTTCAGCTAAGCCTGGAAAAGTCTCATCACCTCTGCTGCAGTTGAGCATGACTCAGCAGGCCAAGCCTTCCTGGTGACCTGCTCCCCAGCCTCGGGTGTGGCTCAGTCACCCTCTGCCTATTTAGAGAAGGCACTGCCCAGATGCCCCAAACTGGCTCCTGGTCCAGACACAAGCACTTTTTAATCCCACTTTTCTGGACAATGAATATAGCCTTAACAGACAGACTGTCCATTCTCATTTTGCTCTCCCCTGAAGGTTTGGAATTTTAAACTAACAAGGCAGTTGGTCAGGAAGACAGCCCAGAGTTATGGAAACAATAGACTTCAGCTTCTAACTCTACCATTCAACAGGTGACCCTAAGTCCGTTGGTCATTTCCTCTGCCCTAGGCCTCAGTTTTGGGGACTATAAAATGGAAATCACCTGTGTACCCTGATATTATGGTTTGGTCAGCCGCCTTTGGCTGGTGTAGTCCACAGGGTGTCAATTTGCATTCTGGAGCTGGAGGAACTCAACCAAGATGGACAACTAAATAAAATAAAGAAACTGCTTCTTCTTCCTCTTTCTTCCTGCCTGTACCTTTCCTTTATTTAAAAAAACAAAGGAAATCATCATCCAATTCATGAACGTATGCAGAAGGTCTGGCACAGATCAGAGACTGGTTATAGTTTCCCCTTCTACCTTGTTCCTCTTCTCCCTAAAGCAGAAGGGTTGGGCTGCAGGTGACTGTGGGGTCCCTCCCAGTCCTGACATCAAGTCAACAAGTGAGGACAGATGTGGGATGTGTTGTGGGGAGAACGCAGTAAGCACAGTCCTCCACCCCTCTGGTTCCCAAGGGCAAGATGCCATTTGTGCTTTCACTGGCACCAGACCTCCCAGGAGAGGAGGCATTTTTTTAACATAGAATAGGAAGCCTTACAAAGGGAGGGTGCTGTGTGTGGAGGAGTGAGCACAGCTCAGGACTAAGGCACGTTGCTGTTGGATACAGCTCCATCTTGACTAGGTAGGTGACCTGGGCAAGTTTCTGGGCTCCAGCCACTCTGCACCGGCAGGATGGTGGTGACTCCCACCTGCCTGCCTTACAGCAGCAAATAAAATAAGCACCAGGAAGCCCTCTGTAGGCCCCAAGTGCCACACAACTCAGCATCATGACACCAAGCATCATTCCAGTTATTACATTTCTGTGTTAGGAGGCTAATCAAGATGACCCATAAAGACTCCTGTGATTCTGTAGGCCCTGAGCTTCTAGAATTTTGCAGCCATAAGATTCCAAGGCCAATGCCAAGAGAATCAGAGCCATTCAGGGCGAGAAAATTGGCTGGTGAGGCAGACAGTGAACTGATGTAAATGCCTGACACCCAAGAGACAGGGTGAGTGTGTGTGCAACAGAGCAAGCTGTTGTCAAAGCGCTAATGACAGAAATCACTCACCTTCTGGGGGGCATTGATGACCCCAGTGTTGTAGCCAAACTGTAGGGAGCCAAGCACTGCCCCTCCCACGGCCAGCAAGAGGCGACCTGTCAGCTTCTGCAGAGAGAAAAAACCATAGTTACAGGCATGTCTGGGCTCAGGTCACTACAGGGAAGGTTCCCTTGTGCAGGTATCTTATGTGCTCCTGGCACCACACCAGCCCTTCTCCCAGGAAACTTGGCCACTTCCTGACTTCAGTGGCCCAAACCAGCCTTGCTGACTTCTAAACCCCGGCCTGGTCAGACTCATTTCTCGGGATGGAGGGGAATTAGGGTCTTTTCTCTCTCCCTCTCTCTCTCCCTCTCTCTCTCTCTCTCTCTCTCTCTCTCTCTGAAGCTAAGCCTTGGCATTCTCTGGGGTCTCATTCCCCTGGGACAGTCATGCCTGGGGTCAGTGGCTCAAGATCTCTGATCGGGAGGCCCATAGCCAACCTGACTATGCAAATTACATAGGAGGAGCATGGGTGGGGACAAGCACCTGATTCTAATTCTAGTTCACCTGCCCAGTTGCTCTGTGATTTCCATCAGGCTAAGTCACCCTCTATACTCTTCCCGCTACACTGCGTTTGCTTGTCTGCAAAATGGAACAGGCATGCTTTGTATTGGAGATGTGGTCCTACCAACCCTCTTTGCCCTCCTCCATTCACAGGGAGGAAACTGAGGCTCGCTCGGGGTCTACAGCAGAGCTAGGCTGGAATTTGGGTCTTCTGACACCCAGTATCCCTTCACAGCAACCATCCTCAGAACACGGGCCTCTCGGTTATCTGGACACAGATGACATACTAGCCAGGAATGCGCTTTGGAAAAGTACATGCTACCAAGGCCAGTATAAGTGATTGGCAAAAGGGCTGAGGCGGGAAACGGATCCTGGAAGGCAAGGGCATGAAGGCAGCAGGCAGGAGGGCCCTGGGTGAGTGAGGTTCCTGCTAGAGAAAGAGAAGGGCTCTTCTGGCTTTCAGAATGAAGAAATGTGAAGTTAGGCAGGGCCTTACCTGGCTGTGAGAGAATGGAACTGGAAAAGAGGTGCCAAAGAAACACTTAGATTCTTTATGCACACCCCAACAAGCTGAGTGCAGGACGGGCGCACTCGCTCTTGAGTCACAAGCCTGGAAGGGAGAGGCTCAGCTTGGCCATGTCCCGACCATGGGCCTCAGTTTCCCCAAAGGACCCAGAAACAGCCCTGATTTCAAGAGCCTCACAGACAGTGCTGGGCTTAGCTGTTAGCCTGACACCTTCCTCGTGGGGTTTTTACATTCCCTAGAAGCCAGTAGTTAACAGCTTTCAAAAGCCAAGCTTCTCATATCAGTGGCTGAGAAAGAGGAAGGGGACTATGGACAGCTGGAGTGCACAAGCTGGTCACCGGTTTTTTATCAGGCAAGGGCTGGGTCCTGCCTTCCCACTGAGCCACCTGGTCCCTTCCTGGCTAAAGGTGGGGGCTCTCTGCAAAGTGAATTGTACCCCTTTACAGCCTGCCCTTCATGGCCCAGCTCAAAACACACCCCCTGTCCAAAATGCCAGTCCCCCTTCTCCAGGCCCCAGGGCACCTACAGACCGACCTTAGGCTGTGGGCAGAGTGCATGAGAGCACTGGGGCACCTGCTCTGGGGGCCCAGTCAGGCCCAACTCCAGTGAGTATGAGGATGCCACAGACACTAAGCATAGATGAAGGTGGGCTTGTGGGAGCCACTGACCCACCATCTGAAGGCTTTCTGCCTGGGGAGATGATATGTTAGCTGGGGGGCTGGAGTGGCGGGGATCCACTGTACTGTATTTTGCCATGTATAATGCACATTTTTTGGCCCCAATTTGTGATTGAAAAATAAGGATGCACATTATACATGGGTAGTATAAATTCCGTATCTCTATAAATGTTTTTAATTCTTTCCTTCCTTGTACCTTATATCAGCTCTTTTGTAATTATTACATAAAATTTCCTGTACCATAATATTAAAAAAAAAGTGTTAAAATTCCTTTATAATACAAAAAACAAATACCTAACTACACATAAAACTTTGAATTAAAAAATTCAAACAAAAGACGTTTTTCCTGAAAGTCTGGATCAAAAATGTGGGTGCACATTATACATGGCAAAATCTGGTATAATGCCACGCCAAACACATACTTCTCTCGTATGTTAGAATATACAAGTAGCAAAGCAAACCTATGCCCTAATATAATGTGGCCCAGTGATACCATGGGCCACATGAAAACGAGCGCTCTCTCTGTATGGCTGGGGAAAATGCTCCAAGTGATAGTTGAATCGAAGCAAGTCTCAGAACAGTATGTTGATGCTATCTGTGCTTCAAAAAAAGGCTGGAGGAGAGAGAATACACCTGTCTCCACACCTAAAAGAGTGCACGAGAAAGGTAACCGGATATGGGTGACTAGACGGATGGAAAGCAGACTTTTCATTTTATACCTTTTGCATGTTTCTGAATTTTGAACCATGTAAATATATAATCTACTTGAATGAATTTTTTTTACAAGTCTTGTGGTTTCTGTGTTAGCACAAAACAACTTAAATAAAGTCAGCTAATACAATGACACATGGAGTCGTGTGAAATCCTGACAGTAGCTCATGACAGAATGGCCCACAGCAGAGGCCTGTGAGAGGAAAGCACTATTTATTACAGGCCCTATTTCAGAGTAGCCCTGAGGTTCCAGGCCTGCAGGCCTCTGAAGTCACCCCTGGGGCCCCAGTGAGCAGCTGCAGCCTCTGGGAGGGCTCTGGGGAGCCAAGGATGAACCCCTCTGCTAGACTTTGCTATCAGCTGATAAGGGCAAACTCTGCTTTAGAAAACCTGTCTACGCACACTCTGCGTTGTACACACATCTACCCAGGCGGGCAGCTTGCATTCGGACCTACTACCTGTGCCCAAGGCCCCGGACGCAACACGCTCCAGTGCTGACATCAAGGAAGAGGTTCCCATCCAGTAGGGAGTCTTGCGTGGTCTGGGTTTCAGCAGGGAGGTGAGCGAAGGCACGCGGAGTTGGGGAGAGCCCTCTTAATTTGCCCGGGGAAATTAAAGATGGGCTCCCAGGAGGTGATATCTGAGTTGGGCTCTGAAGGACGGGAGGGAGGCGAGTTCACCAGGTAGGGGAGCAGTGGCAAGAATGCATTTGAGCTGCAGGGGAAAGAAAAGGGGCTGCTCTGGCCAGACTGAATAGGGGAGGTCAGTGTGGCTGGATCCCACCACAGGCGGCTTGACCACGCTCAGCTTAAATCTGGAGACTAGGCTGACTTGGGACACGTGATGGGCCCTGCCCCTGGCCTTGGTTTGCTCACACAGGAAATGGGTGAGTTCTTCCAGCGCACAACATGGAGGCTGGTGGCTGAATCAGGGAAGGATGGGAAGCCACTCTCAGTTGGCAAATGTGATGGGGCCACCATGGCACCAGCTGCTCCCACCAGCCCTGTCACTAGAACTGAATGACACCCAGTGATGAAGTCCATTCACTCAACATGGTTTTTGCAGGAGCCAAGCTGATGGAGTAGCTTAGCTGGGGGAAGGTTCTAAAGGGGTAAAACCCCGCCAGCTCATTTTCTTGTGGAAGTTGTTTTAGAGGTGGAGGAGGAATTCAGAGCCCAGAATCTGGGACCTCAGCAGCCTATTGCCACCACCTGGGCATGAGGCTGCCTCCCACACCCTCTCGAGTTCCTCCAGGACTGTGCCCTTGCTGTGTCCTCTGCCGTCTCTTGCTTTTGCTTCAAGTGGTTGGGAACACCCCCTCCTCTGCAGTCATGCACTAAACTGCAAACAACTCCTGAAGAAAGGGATCTGGGCTTCCTGCATCTCTGCAGCCAGAGTGCCCAAGACAGGGCATGGCACAGAAAATTTGTAAGACAAAGGAAACCCATCACTTCTGAGCTTAGCTTTGGGTAAAATTAACTCTGTGTGTGTATCTGGTTTTTGTCAGAACAGTGTTTATTCTAACACCCTAACTTGGCCATTTATCAAACCCTTGATGAGTCCTGGAATATCAACTCTGAAGGTGGAAATAGCTAATGGTAACCTCCCATCCCCACCCCACCCTACAGAGCTGGATGGAGGGAAGACCTTTCAAGTTAGGCAGACCTGAGTTCAAATCCGGACTCTCCTAGGATTGCCACAGGCCTCAGTTCAGGGCTCGGCATAGAGGATCTCATGCCTCCTTCGCCACCCCTACCCCAATTCTGGGGTCCCGCTGAGGGCTCTTCCTCTCCCAGAAAGCACCAATGAGGTGCCGGCTTCGGGATTTCTCCCACCCACTGGGCTGCTGGAAGGCCCTGACTGTTGCGGGATGCTGGCCCTCTGACGTGTGACTGCATGCCTTTCCTGGGCCACACTCCCGGGGCTGGTCTGCAGCAGGCCCTGGGTCAATATTGACGAAAGGTGGGCATGAGGCTACTGTGATTCAGAGATTCCCTGTGGGAGGAGGGTCCCAGAGTATAACCCAAAGGTCACTCCCATCCCTTTGCGTCACACAGCCTCCCTCACGGCTTCCTGAGGCGCACTGGAGCAGGGGACACAGGGCTTTGTAGCTACTTGGTCCCCAGCTGAGGAGGGCAGGGAGGGGACAGGAAGCGGTTTACAGGATCCACGCAGGCTTTTTATTTGGAGCACTACTTTGTTGCTAAGATCTCATTTGAACAAAATTCTGGACATTAAAAAAAAGATGCCCCCGAAATGGATGAGGAGCCTAGGGTCAGAGGGCTGGGCCCCAAGATACTCAGTCAATAAAAGTCAGGACTGGGACTTGAGCGCTTTGGATTCCTAGACAGGAGTTTTACCCTTTGACCACCTCTATCCTTCCAAGTCTTTTCAGAAAGTGATGAGTTATAGCCTCTGAAGCCTGACCTTTGGGTGACCTCGGTTCCTTCCAGCCTTCTAGTGAGGTCAGATCTTGTGTGTGACTGACCCTCCCCTGTGCCCCATGGGGGCCCCAAAGGCAAAAGGTTCTCTTCAATCTTTAAAGTAGGGAGGAGGGAGGGGCCTGCTGCATTTATCAGCACCAGCTGCCCTGGCCAGCCACTGGGCACCAGGTCAGAGGATACGTACACACCCTAATTTAACCACCACCCACATGCTCACTCTGGGGAGATCGCTCTCATTTCACAGATGAGATATGGGAGGCGGACAAGGAAAGGGCAGATCACCTGGATGTCCTTAGCTTCTGTGCAGCTTCAAGCTGCGGGGGTCTCTGATGGCAAATTTTAGGCCCTGCCTGCTTATGTCATCCCTGGCTTCTGGGGACTGGTCCCTGAAGGAAACAAGGTTTCTACCTGGTGCTTTCTATGTAGGTCAGATTCCATTCCAGCAACTCTTCGGGCCGTGCCCAGTCGGAGCCATGACAGCCCAGGCCTCAGTCAGAAAACTTCTGACCACGTGGGTAGGTTTTGCTGTAAGCCAAGGGCCTGTAGGTCACATCCACTCGGTTGCATACTTTTAAGTGGTTGGGGAAAAAAGTCCTATTTTATGACACATGAAAATTAAATTAAAATTTCAGTGATTATTTGAAACACTCTATTGTTTATATATTTATTGTTTGTTCTCCATGGGCCCGCTGAGGGGTCATGAATGCAGCGACCGTGTGGACCACAAAGTCTATGAAATTTACTGTTCGTCCCTTTACAGAAAGTCGCCAATCTCTGTCCCAGATTTCCCTGAGCTACTTGCTATGTGCAACCCCAAAACATGGATGGGCAGGATTCTGAAAGCCTTCCAGGCAAAACCAAATCATCCTTCATAAATAACCAAAAGGTGTTTGTCCAAAAATGGGACATTAAATGCAAACAGCTGGCCCCCTGGGCTGTGCGTGTGGCCCTGGGTCAGGACCTGGACATCTGGAGAAGTCAGCACCCATTTAGTTGCGTAAAGGGCACCAATTCAACCATGATAAATTCAACCATGATAAAATGAGTAAGACCAGGGGAATATGCAAATGTCCCATCCTTCTCCACAGACTAGTGTGTCCCAGCTCCCTCCTAACATCCTGTGACCTTGAAAAAGCCCCTTCCCCTAAGATCTACAATAAATTATATTACCAAGGAAAGATAATGCCTCAATGCATGTTCCCAACACTTGTAGTCGACTGGAATTCAGTAATAAACTAAACCAAATCTCTGCCTTCATGAAACCTTACCTTTTACTTGGAAGAGATGGGGACAGTAATACCTAAAATATACCAGGGGTTGAGTGGTATGAAGAAAAGAAAGTGCTGGGGGTGCTGTTTCTTAATCGAGGTAAGAATATTATGCAGCTGCTAGAAGAATGCAACATGCCTGTGCTTGATAGGAAAAGAGCATGGGGTGGACTGTAAAGGGGGAAAAAGCAAGATATGAAACAGTTGGGAGCCTATGTTTGTGCAAGGAAGGGAGACGCGAGCCTGTCTGATGGCAGTTGCTTGCATGTGCAGAGATTTAGCACTGGAGGTAGCCGCCTCTCAAACTGGTGAGCTTTAAGGACAAGTGTGTAGCATTGCAAAGGATGCAGAAAGCATGCTCTAATTCATAAAAGTGGTATGTAGAAGCACACATATATACATGCACATAAAGGTCCGAGGGTAAACACCAAAGCATTACAACTGGAAAACATTCTTTTACTTTTTATGCTTCCCTATTATTATCTCTATTATGTCAGCAATTAAAAAAGAAAAAACAAATCCACATTCTGAGAGAGAGAGAGTGAGAGAGAGCGAGAGCGAGCGAGTGCGCGCGCTAGAATTTCACCAGGAGGTATGGTTGGCCTGAAATCAAATAATAAAACTGAGTTCTGGACTAGGTGATTTGGGCAGCAGTCCTGTCCAGCAGAGGACTCAGTGTAGACATAGGCTCCATCAGCTGGGGCCTGTAAGAGCTCTCTCCCCTGCTTCCAGGATGTCCAAGCCCCAAGGAAGCAAAAGACAGTAAGGTGGTGGTGGTGAGATCCTGGAAAAGGGCACTGCTCCCATCCTGCCAGAGCTGGAGGCTCAGTTACAGGAAAAGCCCACGTTCAAGCTTTAGCTACCAACTCCTGCCTTGGTGGCTGGATGGTGAAGCTCTGGCTTCGCTCCGCCACTCCCACGGAGAGAGGTAACAATTGGAGGTTTGTTTTAGTAACCAGGACGGCCTGCAGGCCTACACACAGACTGAGACCAGCCAGCAGCATTCTCAACCCCGCCATCCAGGGGACAGTTACTGGACTTTACTGGACTAAGTGGCTTTGTCACCTCTATGCCCAGGAGTGAGGTGGAGGGAGGGGGGAGGCTGCAGGTTCCAAGCCAATGCTGTACACTTCCCCCTTTGTTCCAGGGCTCCACATCCCTGCCAGCCTGGGGGAGGGGAGAGCTGGATGTCTGCATCCTTGGAGTCAGAGCAGAGCCCTAGGCCCTGACACCCCGTGACCAGGAGGCACTGGTTAAAGCTGAGTTCCCTCAAGTCACAAGCTGATTACAGGGGATTTGGGGGCTGACCCAGCTTTGGGCCAACTAGGGTCGGGTCCCTGAATGTTTCTGCACAGGACAAGGATCTTGGAGATGTTTATACTGTATACCCACACTGGTCATACTAAGGAGCTCTCCATCTAAAATACCCACTACCCTGATGTAAGGCACTGGGCCAGTCCCACCACACACCGTGGAGGTAGCAAACCTCCATTTTTTTAATAGGGAAGAAAACAGAAGTGCTAAGGAAAGCACTTGCTCAAGGCTGTAATTTCCTGAGGACATATTTTGTTTCCATTCACAGAAGGGTTTCAGTTGTCAAGTTAAGTCTAATGCAACTTTTAGATTCCTACCCAGAAAGAGCTTGGAAGTCCTGATATTTGGGAAATCCTGCTCATTTGGGGTGAGTGATAGGTGGTACAAGGGAGAGGGGTGTGCAGAGAAATGCAATCTTTATTTTATTTTTTAAGGAAAGGTGCAAGCAGGAATTAAGTAGGCAGGCAGAAAGAGAGGAGGAAGAAGCATTTTTATCATTTTTGATTTAGTTGTTCACACTGGTTGTTTTCCCCCTAGACCCAGGACTCAAACCCAGGGTGTAGCCTGTGCCCCTTTGGAGGTGAATGACCTAACCGCTGCTCCACCAGGGCACGCCAGAATTGCAAGTTTTTTTTTTAAATACTGTAGAACATCTGTATTTGTGGCAGCCTTATCTTGGACAAGTCTCTTTCCTTCCTTCTCTGACCTCAGTTTCCCCATCTAACAACGTCAGGCGGGACACATGGGCTACAAGATTCCTTATCGCTGCTTCAACTTTTCCTTTATCCTCTTCTGTCATCCTAAAAAGGATGGCAGTGTGTTTTGTGGTGGGAAGCTCAGTGCATGACCTTGGGAAAGTCCTTTTTCACTGGACCGTGATGTCACTATTGTGACTCATATCTCTCTCTGGGAATGCAGGGCAGTCGCATTAGTTAGTCCATCTCACCTATGCGCTACACCTCCACAAACCAGCTTCCAGACAGAGCCCTTTGTTGGAGTAGAATTGGCCAGCGGGAGCTTTAATGCTTTACCCTAGCAACTAATAACCACAGCCCCAGGCAGCCTGGGGCTCCCCAAAAGCTCACATTGCCAGAATGTTGGACTTCTGAATAGAGGCTGAAACCCCAGCAGAGGGCACCTGGGGCCCAGCTACTCTTGCAGTGCGTCACGGATCCTTGAGAGGGAAGACATTTATGGAACAGCTATAGGGACACATGGTTTTCTTTCTTAATTCTCACAGACATTCTAATAATGAAATGATATTCTACAGATGAGGCAAATGAGCGAAACTGGAATTCAAAAACCTCATGTGCAGGATTTCAGAAGTCTAAGTTCTTTGTATCACTGAGGGGCTGAGGGGCCCTGCAGATTTCTGACTTCCCTTCTGTTTGGAGGGCAGAAATGGCAGAGTCCTGGGGGCACTGCAAGGGCCAAACTTAAAGACCTACCCGTGCAGGGTGGTGCAAGGTTCACCCTTGCCTGCTGCCCAAGAGGAAGCCTAAGTGAACTCTGGGTAGGAGGCGACAGGATTCCACCTGTCCCCCTCCCTACATGCTGTGGCACCAAAGAATACGAGGAGTCAATTTCAGTTCCTAGGAAAGGGAGAGGAGGATATGGCAGAAAGAATTCAGAGCCACACACCAGGTTTCAGGACCTGGTGCGATAACCTCTCCAGGCCCCTGTTTACCATCCTGTACAAAAGAGCTGTGCTTGCTGATCAAATCAGCCATCTCCAAGAGGAAGAACTTTATTCCAGAATGTATGCAAGGTGATCTACAGGGTTTAGAAACAAAAAATTACTCTGCTATATGTATTTGTCTTTTGAAATTTTATTTTCTGTCGGAAGATAATCCACTAGCATAGCTGCATGTGCATGAATTTACAAATATAAGCAAACCACTCAGAAGGAGGCGCTCTAAAGTTGCCTACTGATGGGACGGATAGTCCAAAGTGTGGAGGGTGCTGCATAAAAAACGCTCACCTCCTAACACAATTCAAACCAGCAAGCACAAGAACAGACTTTGAAATTAGGCAGACTCTCCCCTCAGCCCAAAATTCAAGAAAGGTTAAGGGCGCATCCTAGGGGCTCAGGTGCTAGCTGAAGGCTGGGGCGCAGACCACATAAACCCCAACCCCATCTTAAAAAAAAAAAAAAAGGCTGTGGTGAAAAGGGCCCATATAGAGACTGGAAGCCCTTTCTGATTGGCTTGGGTTCAAATTCAGCTCAGCCTCAGTAGCTACGTGACTTCAGGACAGTTACTTCCTTTCTCAGAGCTCCAGTCCTACGGGTCATAGGGAGGGTGAGCTACACTGAAAGAGATTTTAGCAAGTGCACCCTGGTGGCCTATGGGTCTAGTACACCTTGGGAGCAGCCCTACACGCAACCTAAGGTCCTGGGTTCAAGACCCTGGACCAGAGGTACGGTCACAGTGAAAAACTAAATAGAAATAAAGTGCTTCTTCCGCCTCTCTTCCTGCCTGCACTTTTCTTTAAAAAATTAAAAAATAAAAAATAAAAAGGGATTTTAGCTAAGTGCCTCATAAATTGTAATTGGCTATTGATTTTTTTCCTCCACTTCTCAGTCTCTGAATATTCAATTACCCACTGAACCAATGACTACCCATAACCTGCATCACACGCTGAACAGTTCTCTTTCTTGAGAAAGTGAAGAAGTTATCCCTCTCTTACAGATGGAGAAACTGAAGACAGGGAGGTAAAGTGGCCTGATAGAGTCCTGAGATAACACAGCAAGTGTGTGGACTGCTGAGTCCCCAGCCCTTAGCACTAGGTGACATCAATCCCAGTTTTATTTTTATTTTGTTATATCCTAACACAATGGCTCAGGAAATTTGTTCCAGGCTCAACCTCTCCCCTTAAGTCCTAGGGCCAGGGTGGGGTGAAGCAAGCTGTCTGGATCCAACAGTCTGAGGGAGGCTTTTTTCAGCTGAGGGTACAACCTGGCTGTCACCATCACACACTTCTCTGGCCAGCCAAGAACGGTTAAGTCCTGCGGCACATCTCACAGCCCCTAGGAAGGGAAGTGTGAAGTTCAGTCCTACTCCCGCGTTCCGGGTATAAAAAGTGGGCATTCTTGAGAGTTTCTTGTGGAGGAGATGGGACAATTCAACAGGATAAGAGGGACTATTTCAAAAGAGAGAGAAAAAAAAAAAAACAACTTAAAATATTCTATGCAGGGCGGAAGAAGGGAAGGAGGGAGGAAAGAAACAATGTCTGGCACACGGGGGGGTGGGGCTGGCGGCAATATTTGTTGAAAAGGAATCATTCTGAGACAAAGACCCCCTGCAGGACAGGAATAGTTACAGACGGAGGGATCCTCTGTAGACATGTTTGCTCCCGAGGAAGAGTCCTCGCCCCAGCACTCTGTGAACTCAGCTCCTCTCCGGTCTGCAGGCCCCCCTGGGCCCCGGCCTCCCGGGGTGGAGGCGGCGGCCTCCGGGGTGCTCTCAGGCCCGGCCCCACCAGCCCCGCCCGAGCAGGACGACGTGCCTCCTCCGAACACATCTCCCGGGGACTTGGCAAAAAAGCTTTGGAGCCCGCACTACTCAGAAAAAGGGCCTCAGAGGCCGGTTTTCCGTCTCAGCCCTGGAGGCTGGCACCCTGGGATTGGCGCCCCGGCCTTAAACGAGTATCCCTGGACTCAGAATCTCGGGAGACCAGCGCGAAGATGGCCTGTGGCCGCGAGAACGCCTAACAGCAGCCCGCGCACGGAGTGTGGCGCCCGGGGAAGGCGAGCAGAGGCTCCCCGCCGGCCGACTGGGGGCGGGTCCCGCCGCCTCCGCGCGCCGGGGCCGGGCTGGGGGCTCGGCCCGTTCAGCCAATGGGCACGGCGCTCAGGCCCCCTCCCCCGCCTCCGGAGGAGCCGGCGCGGTGCGCAGCCCAGCGAGCTCGTGCGCGACGTGCCGCGCTCGGGCCCTGGATCCTAGCCCCTCGGGGCTGCCCGCGTGGACGGCGCAGCTCCTCCGGAAGGAAGCCGCTTCTCAGTGCAGGCGCCAACCGAGCACGCGGCGTGCCCCCGCGTCCATCCCCACCCGGGTCCCGGGCCCGGAGGGGCGCCGCGCTCTAGGCCAGCGCCAGTGAGGCTCGGGACACGCCGCCGCGGGGTGACTCGGACCGCCGCTGGGTCGGCGGAGTCCGCGCCTTTGTTCCGGCGGGAAGGCCCGCGGACGCGCGACTCACCTTGCTGCTGGGATCCATGGCCGCGCGGCGCCGGAGGCTCTGGCAATGCCGGGTGCGCAGGCGGGGAAGACGGGAGCTGCGCTTCCGCTGAGGCTCCTGCGCGGGTCTCAAGTGCGACTCTCGTTTGCTAGGCTGACTCCCGCTCCCTGGCGCGCTCACGCCCGCGACCCGCCGCCTCGGGATCCTGGCTCGCCGGTGCTACCTCTAGTAGAGCGGCAGCCTCCACCGCTCGCGTTTATAGGGCGGGCTAGTGGGCGGTGGAGCCGGAGCCCGGCAGGGCCGAGCCGGGGGCGGGGCGCGGGGCGCATCTGGGCGGGGCTCCGCGGGAGGGGCTCGCGGAGGGGCCGTGGGGCGTGGGGGGTGGGGGGCCCGCGGCCCGCGGCGGCCTGGCTCGGGCTGCGGGTCTCTCCGATTCTCTCTGGAGGGCGCTCGCTGTGTGACCCTGAGCAAGTGTGCACACCTCTCTGGGCCTCAGCGACCTCTAGCAAAATGGTGGAGCTGGTACCCGGCCGTGAGGAGAGCTGGGCGCGGCGTAGGTTAGCGTTTCTGCAGGAGGGTTCTGCAGTCCGCCCTCCGCCAATAGATAACTTCGGTAAACTAGAGAAAATAATAGCGCTGCCTCATAGGTTTGTTATGAAGATTAAGCGAGTTAATATTTGTAGTGTTTAGGACAGCGTTTGTTACTTGGCATTTAAGTATTTGTTAGACTGCGGGAGGGCCCCGCGTTTTCTCCTCCCCGGCTCCACCTTCCTACTTACACGCTGAACCTTGCTGTAGCTGGGGAGGGGCCCTCTGCCTGGAAATCCATTTGCTCTTCTCTGGCCTTTAGTATCACCTCTGTAGCCTTTCTCCACTGCTGACAGTCCCTGAGAATCTAAGAAATCTAGGAAATATGAATGACAAGAACTTGGGCTTGAACTGCGCAGTAATATACTAGCCCTGGCATGAGCCCGGGCAAGACGCTGACCTGCGAGGCTGTTTTCTTCTGGGTGAAACAATCAGTACCACCACCAACCCCATGTGCTGTCCTGAGAAGTTGCAATTTTTGGAAAGTCCTCCTTTCCTGGTAGTGGTTATTTTTTGACCGTCTTCTGATTTCACCTTTTCTTTTTACACCAGTGCCTTACTTGAGACATAGTAAAGGGAAAGGCCCCCGAATTGTTAAATATAAAATTCCTGAAGTTAGGTGGACGGTCCCTTTCCTGTGAAGGGGCCAGGGAGAGGTTACTCTTTGTTGGAACGGAGGAAACTGAGCTGACCACGTGAGCCTTGGAGTCCTCTGGTCTGTGTGTCCACTGCAGGTCCAGGGGGCACCGTGGCAGGCCCATTCTCAGCTTACTGCTGCCGGGCTGGGCTCCTATTTCTATGGTCTTCTAACTGCTCAGTCTGGAAAACTGGGGCCACCTCTCTTTATTGATACCAGAGGGCACCAAGTCCAGCTGACTTCACCTTCTACACCACTTCATCCTCCAGATTCCCTCCCTGCTCTCTTTGAAGCCTTCAGCTCCTCTAGTCTCACCTCTGCTGGTCTCAACCCCCACTTTCCTCATATGTATGACACTGTCAAAGGGAACAAGGCCCAGCCTGGCCATCAAGACTCTCAGGGCAAAAGCTCATCCTCACCCCTCACACCAGCACTTTCTGCATCTATACCTTTGCTCAAGTTGTTCACTATGTCTGACGCCCTCTACCACCTCCACCTGCCAAAATGCTTGTGCTCCCACAAAGCTCCTCCAGGAATTGCCTCTGAGCACCCCGCCTCCTTCAAGAAGGAATCCTCCTTTACTCTGTGTTTCTTAGCATACTGCTTGCCCGTCTGTCTTCTTGCAGACGGAGGACAACTTCTGTAGCTGAGACACGTTGTGGATGAGTGAAGGCGGGCAGGAATAAGTGAACAAATGAGCAGCTAGTTTGCCTGTTTCCTGCTAATTTGTCCAGTCTTTCCTCTAGTACCTTTTGGGTTTTGCCACTTTCCTACTCAGAGTTTCCCTGTAGGTCTCTGTTTCCTAGTACATCCCCTCTGTTGTGTACGCTCATTTCCAGGCGTGGGTGTGTCCCACCCAGTCTATCAAGCACCTTTTCCTCTTCCCCCTGCTGGCCCCATGCTGGCCACTTTTCCAGGAACAGAAGCATACAAGTATTTTACTAGCCTCATGGAGCTCCCAAACTGGAGAGGATGTCAGAAGGGAGAAGCACAGAAACTGTCGAGTTGAGTGTACAGGGGTAAGAAATGAATACAGGAGCACAAGAGAGAGAGCGTCAGGGAAACAGGAAGCCATGCTGAGCAGTGTGTGGAAGGCTGAGTCTGAGCTCACCAGGAGATCAGAAGGCAGGCCATTCTTGCCAGACGGAAAAACATATGCAAAGACACAGAGTAATTGCTGAAGGGAAGAAACAATCTTTGACCACACTCAGTCTGATTCTGACAGGTTCAGACTCCTGACCTGGACACATACTGTGGACTTGAATTCCTGCTATTTGCCAAATATTACGGAGCAAATCACTTCTCTCGGAGCCTCAAAACCCATATCTGGGGGGCACACCCTGGCGGCTCAGGCAGCTGGCATGTCGGTGTGTGAAACACATGTCCAAGGACCTGGGTTCAACACCCGAGACCGGGGTGAAAAAACAAACAAAGTAAACAACTAAATAAAGAAGTTTCTTCTTCCTTTCTCTTCCTTCTTCTCAAAAAATCATAAATAAATAAATAAATAAATAAAAACCCCACATCCGTAAAGTGACTATAATTCCCTTCCTGGGTTGGTCTGAGGTAAAATGGATATGTATTAAAGTTTGTCCAGATAGATGGCACTAATTCATGATGCCAGAATTTCAATCTAATCTGTAGCCTATGGTCAGGGTAGCCTTTAAAGACAAAGCAGAAAAACAACTTACCTTTGCCCCACTCCACCATACCTGTCCAAGCAGACCTCCGTGACCTGCTTGAAATTCCATTTCTAGGTATTCTCTCTGTAAAAGTTTTATGACCCCTGGAGGCTACTCTTTGGAGGTAACTCTGTTAGGAGCCATGGACACTGGATCAGAGGTTAGATTCTCAGGTGAGCTAGTGTATTATTGAGTAACTGAGTTAGGGGAAGTAGGATTTAACCGCGATGGGAAAGGGACCCCGGAGAAAGTCCAAGAAAGTAGCTTCAGTACTTGGAGGCAGAGGGAGGATGAGCAAATACCTGGGGGGAGGGGGGCCCAGGGAGCTAGCTCTTAAACCAGAGACAACCAGTTTGGCTGTGTGGCTGGAGTGTGGGGGCTGGGACAGGGAGAAGATGAAGACAGGGAGATCTGAGTAAGAGAAGCGGGAGATGTGGGGTCACAAAGGCCCTCAAGTGCCAGGATAGCAGGTAGAGCGTTGTTCAGTGAGAAGCCATGAAGGGTTTTACAGCAGAGGAAGGACCTGAGGGAATCTCAGTCTCCCCACAAGTCTCCTGAATCCTGAAGCCTTAAGGGAGGGGTGTTGGGGAGGCCATTGAGCCCTAGTGGTCAGTTTAGAGGAACCAAGCTGCGCTCACACTGGCAGCTTTGTTCCCTGGAGGCTGCCTTTAGTCCTGGAAGGAACATGGGCTTTTCTGGGTCTGCTTCCAAGCAGTTCCAGCTGTAACCAGTTGGAGGAAAAGAGCTCTGGGACTGGAGGAGAGGCGCCTGGTGACCAGGCCGGTGCTGAAGTCTGGTCCGTGCTTGGGAGCATGCCTGTAGGCCTGGGGGGGTGGCGGGAATGCTGTGCCTAGCAGCTCTGGAATCATGAGTGGATAAGCAGCCCGGGAAAAAGCTTTTTAAATTTGCCTTTAAAGGCAAGAGTCCCTGGAAGCCAGGAGAAAAGGCTTTGCTGAGTCAACTGTAGCTGATGCAAAGGGCGGGGGTGGTGGCGAGGGCTGGGAGGAGAGAGCTCCTAATCCTCAGGGTGTTTTGCAACTCACCTCCTCCCAGGCTTCAGTAAATGTGGTACTGAACTCCAGGAAGACCTGATGGACTGTGTGGGACAGTCTTGTATGTTTAAGATTTTCATTCTGTTTTGTACACCCATTTGAACCACTTGTTCTCAGAGAACTTGTCAGTCCTTTCATCTCCTCATGTGCCCCCTCCCCCCCCCCCCCACCCCCTCCACAACCATCACCTGCTTGCTGACCCTGGGAGGTATTAAAGGGACATATTCCTCCTCCATTCGCCCCTGAGCACCAGACTTATCTGTCCTGCTGCTTTGAGGATAGCCTCTGGATGTCCCACAGGTACCTGATACTCAAAATGTTTAACTCTAAACTCAACACCTTCCCCTGCTCTTCTTAGTTCCCACCCAGCGAGGCCTCCTCTACCCACCAAACTGTGACCAAGTCAGAGATCTAGCATCTTCCTTGATTCCTCTCTCTCCCCTCTTCCCAGTATATATCAATCCTGTAGATTCTGCCCTTTCAAGAGATCACTGGACTCCATCCCCACTGGCTCTACTCAAGTACAGTCTAGAACCCCTGCTCATTCACCCTTCACTCCAAAATGCTCAGGGACATACAACAACAGGGCTAAACCTTGCAGACCCCATGTTGAGTGAAGAAGCCATATGCACAAAAGTAGATTTCATGTACACAAAGCTC